>ML777766.1:1502435-1519820 GCA_009831015.1 Picea engelmannii | reverse complement strand
AAGAGATTTAAAATGGATCAGTGTAAGTCTTCTACTGTTCCCATGCAACAGAATGTGAAACTTTCTTGTGATGATGGTTCAAAGGAGGTGAATGGCACTGTGTATAGACAGATGGTGGGTAGTCTGAATTATCTCACCACAACCAGACCTGATATTTCATACTCTGTGAGTGTGTTAAGTCAGTTCATGGCGAAACCTCATGAAAGCCATTGGAATGCAACAAAGGCAGTACTCAGGTATCTAAAAGGTACACTTGATTATGGTATTAAGTATATTGATGCATCTGATGTTGAGTTGGCAGGTTATTCAGATTCTGATTGAGCTAGCAATCTGGATGATCGAAGATCAACCACTGGATATGCGTTCAGCATTGGATCCGGGGTTGTTTCATGGAGCAGTAAAAAGCAGCCTACTGTATCTTTGTCTTCTATTGAAGCAGAATATAAAGCCTTGTGTGCAACAACTTGTGAAGTTGTTTGGTTAAGAAGATTTCTTCAAGATGTTGGAGAAGAACGAAAAGAACCTACGATGATCATATGTGACAATCAAAGTTCAATCAATATTGCGAAGAATCCGATTTTTCATGCAAGGACAAAGCATTTTGAAGCTCAGTATCATTTTGTTCGAGAAAAGTTGCAGTCAAATGAAATAACTCTTGTGTATTGTAATACTAGTGAAAATGCTGCTGATATTTTCACTAAGCCTCTTGGAAAGATTAAGTTTGAACTATTTAGGGAGATGTTAGGTGTAGAAGTCAATCCATTCTCCATTAAGGGGGAGACTTGGAAATAATGGAGAAAGCGCTAGTTGTAAGCGCCAGTTATAAGCACCAGTTGTAAGAACCAGTTATAAGCATCAATTGTGAGAGTCAGTTGTAGGCGTGTTAAGAGTCAGTTCTTAGTTAAGAGTCCAGTTGTCTTTGGTTTGCATGTAACTGACTCAGGAGATTCTTTTCCTATATAAAGATGTAATCTGTCTTCATTGAATGATAGAGAAGTGAGCGTAGCCTCACCGTGTGTTCGATTCGTATATTTTATCTGGGCCTGATGAATCCTCTGCTTTGGTGGGAAAAGGAAAGGGATATTACTTACCCTCTGCTCAAAACCCGAAGACCCTCCTCATGACCTTCACCGCCAAATTCGAGGAAAGATCGGAATATGAGGGAAGCACCATCGAGTTCTTTGGCGAAGACAATACTGCTTTGCCTCAACGAGAGATCGCAGTGGTTGGAGGAAGTGGTAAGTTCCAAGACACGAAATGCCACGCCCTCATCGAGACCGTTTCCAACAGCGCTTATGCAACTGTGCTCAAGTTCACTGTCAACCTCACTTACTAGCATATCTATCATTATATAAATTCTCTATTTGTTTCGTCTCGTCATGTATTTCTCTTACATGTCAGTGGATTCTCTGTTGTTCATATTTGAACCCTAAATATCTAAAAATAAGTTTGGATACGCAAACTGTATAAATGTTGATTGCATATACTCATGACTCATAAGTCTGTATGTAGTGTCGCAGAAGTTCCTGTTAATATTGTATTGTATTATGAGAAGTTTTGAACTTTTCCGTTAAGCGATTTTCGAATGAACACATCTTTTCTCGAACATAAGTTATTATTTCCATTATAACTTATAATCAACTAAATTCTCCACTTCAAAACGCTATCACTAATTTAAGTTGAATTATTTAACCTAAGGTTTAGGGTTTACCACTTCATCCACCATTTTCCTTGACATTTCACTTGTCTAATCTCTCATTAAGGATCCATGAATTTTGCCAACATTTTGATTTATTCACTTCATCCACCATTTTCCTTGACATTTCACTTGTTTAATCTTTCATTAAGTTCCATGAATTTTGCCACCATTTTGGTTTATTCATTGCAATTGAAATCTAAGTAATAATTAATTTGGTTTATTTTAATGTTTTTCTAATTAGTTTGACTTTTTAACTCGTTGCTCCAGCTATCACTAAACATGTACATTTACATATTCTTAGGTTGATACACTTGCCATGAAGTGTCTCTTCTTGTGAGAGAAACAAGAGTTTGTTTCACATTATTCTATAGAAATGCATGGTGCAATAAGCATAGGTTTTTCACACCTCTCTTATGTGTTCAGGGTTTTCACTACCACACGCAGTTAAGCTAAACTAAGCTAAACTAGTGTCACTATAGGAGTGATTTGTTCCTAACCTAATTTTCACATCTCTCTCATGTGTTCAAGTTTTTCACTACCACAAGAAGCTAAGCTAAACTAAGAAAAGCTAGGGTCACTTTAGGAGTGATTTGTTCCTAACCTAATAACACATAGTGTGGCCTCAACTCAACAATGAATTTTAGTTTAACTTAGAATGGACCCATAGAAAAGGCCCAAGTTTGCAAGTCAAAATCATTTTTTTCAAAATATTGTTTCAATTTAAAAACGGACGATGCATGGAAAAACATATTTACAATTATGTTTCCATCTATCATAGTAAAAAAAAGATTTTGGTAGACTACTATTTTAGGAAAGAAAAGGAAGGGTTTTATGTTTTCACCAATATTATTAAAAAATGGGGATACTTTGAATTAAATATGAAAAGATCATTAAAAGTGGGTGAGTTAAAGGAAAATACACTAAAGTCAAATTTTAAAATTTCATTACTTTTAACAAAATAGGTGCATGCACTATATTGGGTTATCATTGAAATTTAGAATATTTTTGTGTATATTTGAGAAAATCTTGAACAAACATTTGGATTATAAGTTTTTTAATAATTGGATTATAATTTTTTTAATAATTATCTCAATAGGCATCCTCCTATTTGAATGGATAGATTAATCAACCTTTTAATTACAAATTCTAATCTTATGGTCAACAATTAAAGATGTTGACATATTATTCGTCGTCATCTCCAAATCAATGAATGAGATTTAACGTTCATAACTTTCTCGCATTTATAAATGCATATGTTAACCTATTTGTTTTTTCACATTTACTTAATCATATTAAGAAATTACTCCCTAACCACCTCATTGTCATGTTTAGGTGATTAACCAGGATTAATATCTATACAATGCTTTATTTCCACATTTGGGTGATTAGCTGACACTACCTCATGCCTCATGCCTCATTTCCATAGATCACATTTCTCATATTGGGGCGGGAGTTTCATTTTGGTTTTTATGGGTGTGAAGCATGTGACGATCGATGTTTCAATTAACGTAGGAGATGCCATGTTTGGTCGATGTTACAAATTTCACCTCTTCTCCTAGTCGAAGCGAAGATGAGTATACGAGTGATCAAGAAAATCCCACTCGATTCCAAGAATCTTACAACTCCAATCTGAAGAGGGATGAGGTCTAGACAATTGTGTAGAAGGATATGCGAGAAGACACAACTACATGGATGGATGTTTCCCAAGAACAGTCGGCTCCAACCAACACGATGCACCATTGGAAACACAATGACCTCTCTAAGCACGTAGATGTGCGACTAGGGAAAGAACCTTAGCGGATAGGTTTTGCATTTTTCTCATAATTTTATTAGGTTTTGGATTCTAGGGGCTAAGTTAAATATTAGGGCGTAAAACCCTCATTGTCACACCGGTCCCAACATCGTTGGAAGTCATTGATCTCAACAAGGAGGAGCAGATGGTTCTTGTGGATCTCTTGTCAGTAACACCTCTTGGCTCGACCTCCTCTCTCCTACACACTCCTCTGTGATGTAAGGAGATGAATTAATCCCCCTACATTAGATGAATATTTTTAACTATGTATTTAGAAATTTCATTAAATTGACAGATATCGATAGGAATATGGAAAACCTAAATTGGACTTCGTTTATGTAGTTTCAGTTTCAGCCACATGTTCGTTGGGAGAAACATAAATCTTTCATAGCCACCTCAAATGAGAGTTAGATATGTCATCTCTAAAAATAGAGACCTCTTTATGTAAAACTAGAACTTCTATTCAAAAATTTGATTTTTCAAACGATGTGGTGGCATAATAGGAAGAGCTTCAAAATGTGAATATATTTTTTAATGTACAATACATGCAGGCTTTTTATGGATTTACAAAACATGCACATGAGGGATTCATATGCATCCATGAAAAGGATATCACAATTCCATTTTTTTCTACTACCTTTGCCTAATTTGATCATGTAAAACAAGATTCAAGTTTTTCCTATTACCTTGCCTAATTTGATCATATTAACACACATTGAAGGTGAAAATCGACCCGTAGGTGAAGTGATCATATGAAATACTTTTTCCAAAACCCTATTAAGTTTGAGAGACCTTGATTTTCTATTTAGAATAAATTTATGATGCAGGGGGCATCATTTTAAAACAAAAAAAATCGACCTCTAGAAGGTCTTCACATTTACCAAAGGGAGTGGATTCCCTTAATATAGATTAATTTCGATTTGAATTTTAGTTAATTGACTACATAAGTTTGGATGAAATGTAATCAAACATAATTTATATTTTGGGCATGTAGTTGAGAAATTATAGGAAATTAATTCCAAAATTGAAGGAAGCGATCCAATCTTGGATAGGTTCAATGTGGTTCCTTTTATGCCTTCTTGAATAGAAAAAAGGGACAGAGTTCTGGTAGAAGAGTGAATAGAAAAAGTAAGTAGGATTAAGGAGGAAGGAAAGTCGATGTAAGAGGTTATTTGTTTAATGAAAATGAGGATAGGCTATGTTTTTTGTTTCTTCTTTCTCCTATTCAAACATTTAGTATCGACGTTATTTTTCAATTTTAATCTTTGTGTATGATTTTGTAAGTTGAATATATTTGAGTGATTATTGATAAGTCTGCATGGTGGGATTGACTATGATAGTGTGAGAAACATGGTTTTTATGTATAAATCCCTCCAATTCTAAATGCGTGGAATGGTTAGTAATGAACTCATGGCAGAATCGTTGATAGAGACCCTACAAGGAAAAGACCTTTTAGCAGAGGTTTCTAGTGTTACAAAATTGGAAAAATTTGTCAAAAAAACCTCCACTACAACATTTTTTTCGATAGCGGATGTTTTGCGGATACTATAATGAAACTTGATTATAACCAAAAAAATTGGGCAGTCGGAGGTGTTAGCAAATGTTTACAAATGAGTACATTGGTATGAGTAAAAAGCATCGATGCATACATACACGTATCACACAAGTGTTACACACTTAAAGTCAAGCACCGTGGTAGTAAAATATGAAAGCACTGGGGCAGTAAAATATTTAAGCATCGGGGCATGCTCAGGGAGAGCTAAAAATAATTAAGCACCATGGATTTCCACTTAGAACGCACTGGTGCGATAATAATAAGAAGGCATTGATGTTGTATAAAATAATATGCATGGGTGTGTTGCGTGGAAAAAACCTCGGGTGTATTAAAAATAGAAAGCACTGATGCTTTTTAGTAACAAACAAGCGTCGATGTGTATCAATAACACAATAGCACCGATGTGTATTAATAACAGAAAAACATCGATGTTTATTAATAATGCTAAAGAAATGGTGCTTATTAATAACATAAAAGCACCGATGCTTCGTATAATCTTAACGCACCGAAGGCCAATTTTTTAATATAATTTTGTGGTATTAAATAAATATTGAAACCAGTGCTAATTTATTACATAAAAGCATTGGTGCGCATTTCATATGAACCACACTGATGAGTTTTAATATTAAATGCGTCGATGATATTAATAATTAAAATACACCATATTTCACTCATCTTATGTATTAGAGGTGATAGAGGAGCTATGCAAAAACCCTAGCAAAAACCTTGCCATGTATGCACCGTTCCCCCCTGTAGACGAAACTGTCTCACCAAGGTATTCGTGTTGCACTAGTACGCCGCCACTGACTACACAAGATGAAACCAGAAGGAAGGGGGACAACGCCCCTCTTACCAGAATGTTTTCGCCAACGATAGAGAAGGACTGCGGGCTAAGAGGCCTCCCTTTGAGCCGTCACCTCATCTGCGGGATCAACTCTTAGCCAAGGAACATGGATTTAGTAAAGCAATGGACGTTGAGCCAAGACGGTCTCATCCAAAGGCATATCATGGATGGGAACCAAGGAAATGCATTCCCCAATCAGATAAACCGCCACGATACACCATAAGCTCAACCAGGGTTGGGGAACACACCCAGTTCATGAGAGAGCATGATCTCATTGGAAAGTTTCTCAGTCTATGGCCTTCTGATTGAGATCTCATGAGATGGATCAAAGACTGGTGGAACCCCAAGGGAGACTATGAAGTGCAGCTCAACTCCAAGGGGTTTTTCACGAACATCCTCTACAATTTGGAAGATAAGGATAAGATTTTGATAATGGGCCATACTTCTACAACTTTGTTTGGTTATTCCTCAAATTTTGGACAGTCCATTTCATCCCAGAGAAATAAGACTTCACAATGGCTCTAGTATGGATACGACTATATTCCCTACCACATGAGTTCTCACTAGAGGAAATCCTCATGGGAATAAGAAACACTGTGGGAAGATATGTGAAATATTTTGAAGCCACAAAGCAGAGGAAATAAACTTTCTATGCTGGAATATGTGTCTACATGGACATATCAAAGGCTCTACCAGGTCCAGTAACCCTAGAATATCAAGATGAGGACTGGAATCAAATGATGGACTATGAGCACATTCCTTTCCACTGCAGAAATTGTCGTGAGCATGGCCATCTCTTCTGTGATTGTCCCTTGAATGTACAAAACCCAAAAGAAAGAGAGGGGAAGCAAAAGGAAGGTTACACTACAGTCACAAGCAGGAAAAGACTCAAGAAGAAACTCATAAGATCCCCACCAAAAACTTCTTTGAAATTCTTAATCAACTCTCAGAGGAAGAGGAGGTCAGAAATATGCACAAAAAAGATAACCATGAAAAGGAAAAGGGTAAAGCCAACCATCAAACGAAACCAGGCAAAGAAAACAACCAAGAAATAAGCCTAGTAGCCCAGCATAATATGGACAAGCCAGAGGAGGGGGGAGGACACTTTAATGCAGCTTGATGAGCAAGATCTAGGGCTAAGCTAAGCCAGGGTCACTTTAGGAGTGAATTGTTCCTCACCTAATAACACATAGTGTGGCCCCAACTCAAAAATGAATTTTACTTTTACTTAAAATGGACCCATAGAAAAGGCCCAATTTGAAAATATGTGAAGGTTCAACGAGCATACAAGTTCATGGGCACGCCAGTCCTCAAAGGGGCATGTTGGTTCAATTGGGTGCACTATTCTGTGAAGGGGTGCAACACCCAAAGGACACGATGGTTCACGAAAGGAGATAGTTGAAGTCCATATAAGAACATGAAGAAGGCACGACAAGCAAGAAAGGATGCAAGGCATGAGACATAGAGTGGTTTTTTCTGAGGTGGGTGTATACTTGGGGTGTGCCGGAATATAAGGCAAGAAGGTGTGATGAACAAGTCTTGGTGTGAAGAATATGCGAAGTCTGGACATTTTTTTTCTATGGGGCGAATCGTGAGACTTTGCCCGTCTTCATAACTAGGACAATAACTCCCTCTTTGCATTGTATTGTATTGTATTGAATTTGTTTCACAATATAATAAACCAAGTCACATGTTAGGCACCATTGGTGTCGCCTACACTATATCTGTGTCTCTTGTGTTTCACATATTTTTCCATTGTATGCCAGAATGAATAAGTGTTAAGAATGTTAAAAAATTGTCTAAGTTTACAAGTGAGTTGCATAAAGTAAGACTGTGACTCGCTCATAGCCTAGAACAAAGTATGTGTATGCTCTAGGTGAAGAGGAATAGTCCGAGTGAATTATGCTTGGTTGAGCCAAGATGCCAAGTGAGAACCATCGTGGAGTTGCACGTCCATGAGATGTTGATGTTGGAATTGCGTAGGACTTGTTATCCCCATTTTGTGGGATAACTAAGGAGATCATGTCTCAAGGCCCTCAAGTTGCAGATATGGAGTGTTGATATACCACATGACTAGCAGTGTCCACTTGCACATATGGAATCCCACTCTATCATAACAGTTTGGATCCATTGTCAGTGAATCCACCACACTAGCTAGCTTCTGGAAGGAAGACGAGTCTTGCTCCATGCGGTACAAGTCAGGTATTGTGGCAGGTAATCACCCTAATATTTGAGGCATTTGAGCATGTTGTATTTAAGTTACTTTTGATTATAGAATGCCTTCTTGGACATTATGATTTTGACCTTGTTTCACCTTGGTGAGTGTCATAGGTTTCATAGTAAGTGGTCAACTTTTGGGGAAGGGGTGAAACCGGGGTCCATTGAGTGGTTATCGTATCGTTCCCAACCATACTTACCACTTTATGCTCATTGCATTCCCATCATATTTATCTCTTCTAGGGCCTTTGACTTTAGTGACCCAAGAAGGGAATGTACCTCATTTTATGGGAAGAAGGGGCTGAAGGCCCAGGGGGATGGTTGCTGGAAAAAGATAAGAGCCTAAAATAAACCTTCTATATTCTCGCCCAGTCAAGTCTTGAGAATGATGAACTTCTTCTCTTGAAAGAATTGAATACGTGCACAATATCAAACACATAATAAATATCTCGCTTGAATATAAGACTAACACAAGTGCATTACAAATATTTATACAGTTACCCCTATGGCACTTTGTGGACCTCTTTGTTCAGGTGATGTTGTGTTATTGCCCCCCAAGCTAATCGATTTACTATTACGAATTCACATGTGTTTCGATCATTGATTAATTAATTAATGGCAATAAATGGGCTTGGAAAAAGGTTGCATTGAGGAATAAGATGTAGCACACCCCCTACAAAGGCACCCATAAATGAGATAATGTGAGCCCTTGTATGTCATGAAACTCATTGACCTATGAAGTCTAAATCCCTATCCACATCATCATCGACTACATAACCTTGAAGGGACATGCTTGGGACCATTCCCTACTTGAGGGTTTTGGTCTACCCAATAATAATTTTATGACACCCCTCCCATACCTAAACTCAATGAATTGTATAGGATCTTGGAGCATTTGTTTAATTTGATGAGATAGTTTTGATGCACATGTTTTGGTGCCTTGTTTATTAGATGTGGCTTTCACTTTCCATGATATTTTGACTTGAGATCCTTGGAGGAAATGCCTATTTGTTTTGCAAGGGAACATCATGAAGTCCTTTTTAATTGAAGAACACAAACCCTTTACAAATATTCATACAAGTTTTGCACGTCTTCAATTTACTTTTTCAAGGTGGAAAAAAAAAAAATCTTACACATGACATTAAGACATGGAGAAAATATGCAAAATTGCTTTGAGGTTTTTGAGGTAGACAAACGTGCCAAAGCGATGAGGTCGTTGAGGTAGTCATTCAAGGCAAGCTTTAGAATTTCCAGTTCTAAACTTTTGGCACATTTTTCAAAGTGCTTAACAACCTTTTTTTTTCATGTCATTGCAGTTAAGCTAAATTATTCAAATATTGTGCTTGCAAAAAAATATTGTTTTTAGCGTCGAGATCTCTCCAAACCTAAAACTTGGAGTTTCTATATGGAACTTGTGTCATTTTCACTCAATTTTTGGGCTCACATTTTGTGACCTCGAGCTCTTACGATTAGGGTTTTTGCAATATAGGTTTCTCTATTATGAAAAGTTTTGAAATTTTTATTACAGGATTTGCAGGAATGAACAAATCTTTTCTCATTACCATTATAAATTATAATTAATTAAGTTGTCCACTTCAAAATGTTATCAGATGGCCAAGTAGTCAGAGAACTCACAAGTCAAATATTCAGTGTTATTACTGTAAAAAATATGGACATTATGCATATGAATGCAGGAAGAGACAGTATAATCAGAACAAATAAGGTCAATATGAGTCACACAATGCAAATAGTCCCTCCAGTCCTATGTTTATGGTGGGCGTTGAAGCAATGCCTATAGTCTCACTAGTTGAATGCAATGTTGTTTAAGAAATTCCTTGTGACACATGGTATCTAGATTCAGGCTATAGTAATCATATGATAGGAAAATTAGAATTGTTTTATAGTTTGGATAAGTCAATCCAAACAAAGGTTACACTTGGAACAGATATCCAATTCACTATCTTAGGAAAAGGCAGTATAGACATTTTAACTAAACAAGGAGAACAAAAGGTTATGCCTGATGTATATTATGTTTCTGGTCTGAAGAATAATTTGATGAGTACAGGACAATTGTTACAGAAAGGATACATAATCTATATGGAAGATAATCATTGTGTAATTATAGACAGATATCCAAGCAATCAGCTTATTGCAAGAATTCAAATGACAAGCAACAAAATGTTTCCATCGACATTAAAGCTAGCCAAGAAGAAAAACACAGCGCAATCTATTGGTAGAGAAAAAGGTGTGCAATTAGGCACTACATTTACAACAGAAAGTGTGAGCACTTCAATGAAGAAAATAATGTGCGCAGTATCAAGAAAGGAGAAAATGGCGCAGATATGCTGACAACATTCCAATCTGAAGTACAGGATGATTCCAGGCTATGGAATTTTAGATTTGGACATTTGAAATTTGGAGGTTTGAGGGTGCTACACACAAAGAACATGGTAAAAGGTTTTCCATTGATTGAAAAAATAGAAATAATATGTGAAGGCTGCATTTTTGGAAAGAAACATAGAGAATCATTTCCAGTTGGCAAGTCATACACAAAAAAAGATCCACTATAAATAGTACATTCAGAAATTTGTGGACCAATGCAAACACCATATATAGGAGGCAATACATATTTTCTAGCATTCATTGATGATCTCTCAAGAAAAACATGGATTTATTTCCTAAAACACAAATTTGACGCATTGGGATGATTTTAGCAATTCAAATCACTTGTGGAGAAGCAAAGTGGTTATTACATCAAGGTTCTAAAAACTGACAGTGGAGGAGAATACATGTCAAGAGAGTTTCAAAACTTTTGTAAAGTTCATGGCATCTACAAACAATTTACCGCGCGATATACACCACAATAAAATGGTGTCGTGGAAAGAAAGAACAGGACAGTCATGGAAATGGCGCGCAGTATGTTGGTAGCCAAACATTTGTTAAATGAGTATTGGGATGAGGCGGTAGAAAATGCAGTATACATCTTGAACATATGTCTGACAAAGAGTGTGAAGAACAAAGTTCCTCAAGAAGCCTGGAGAGGTATGAAGCATAATGTGGTGCACTTAAAAAAATTTAGTTGTGTTGCATGCGCACATGTTCCACATGAATTGAGAAAGAAGCTAGACAACAAGGGACAAAAATTATATTTGTTGGATATTCTAAAGAAACAAAAGGATACAAGTTGTATGACCCTGTTGCAAGGAAGATCATAATGAGTCGCGATGTTCAGTTCATGGAGAATGAAGCATGGGATGGAAGTATAACAAATACAATCATAATTATTAATGTTATTGAGCATGATGATATAGAAGAAGAAGTGGTTCAAACCCAAGGTACAAGTCAGTGCGCAGTTCCTTCTACAACCTCGACGCAAATCCCAATTCAATCTACTCTAGTGAAATCAGTAGGTGCACAGTCTACACCTAGAGCACATCAAACTCCAGCAAGTTGTCCAAGTAGTTCTACATCTCTAGATCAAATGTTAGCAAGTTTGTTACCAAGAAAGACAAGAAGTATGTGCGACATATATAATGAGGACACAACAAATTCATTTTCATTTTTTGCTATGTTTTCGGAAATAGATGATCCATTAACTTTTGAAGAAGATGTCAAAGATAATGTGTGGGCACAAGCCATGGATGAAGAAATAATATGCATAGAGAACAATCAGACATGGAAGTTGGTAGATGTACATGAAGACACGGATGTGATAAGTGTGAAGTGGATTTACAAAACCAAGCAAGATGTAGATGGAAATGTGCAGAAGCACAAGCTAAGGTTAGTAGAAATAGGTTTTACACAACAACCTAGGATTGATTTCAATTAAACATTTGCACCAGTTGCGCACATGGACATAGTCAGAACTGTGTTAGCCATTGTCGTGCAAAACAAATGGTCAGTTTACCAAATGGATGTAAAGTCAACATTTTTGAATGGACACTTAGAAGAAGAAGTGTATGTGGAACAACCACAAGGCTACGAGGTTCCAGGAAAAGAAAACGAAGTATAAAGATTGAAGAAAGCATTGTATGGGTTAAAGCAAGCTCTCAAAGCTTGGTACAGTCGCATAGATTCGTATCTCATTCAAAATGGATTTCAGAGAAGTGAATGTGAGCCAACAATGTACATCAAAGCAAATCAGCAAGGTAATATGTTAATTGTTTGTTTATATGTAGATGATTTGATTTTTACAGATGATTTTGGCATAGAAGAATTTAAGTCAGTCATGAAGAATGAATTTGAAATCACTGATTTGGGGCTTATGAGATATTTTTGGGGTATTGAAGTTCACAAGCCCAAAAATGGTATATTTATTTCACAATCTAACTATGCACGTGAAATTCTAAAAATATTCAATATGATAATTTACAAAGCATCCCCAACACATGTTATAACATGATTGAAGTTAAGCAAAGGAGATGAAGGGTCTAAGGTGGATTCCACGGTGTTTAAAATACTAGTAGGTAGTGTCATGTATCTAACAACAACCAGGCCTAATATTATGTATAGAGTGAGTCTAATTTCAAGGTTCATGGAAACTCCAAAAGAATCCCATTGGAAGGAAGGAAAGAGAATTCTGAGATATGTGAATGGAAGAAAATGTTTTGGCATTATGTATTCTACTTCAGAAGATTTCAAACTTATTGGATACACTCGCAGTGATTGTGGAGAAAACATAGATGACAAAAAATGTACCTCTAGGTACACATTTTATTTTGGAACATGTATAGTATCATGGGCATCAAGGAAGCAACCCATAGTGACTCTTTCTTCAATAGAAGAAGAGTATGTCGCAACTATAAGTGCAACTTGTCAATCAGTTTTGATGAGAAGAATGTTAAAAGATTTACTGCAGGAAGAACAACAGGAACCAACAACATTTTGTGACAACAATTCGGCCATCATGTTATCCAATAATTATGTGTTTCACAAGAAAACCAAGCATATTGATACAAGGTATCATTTTATCAAAGAATTTGTGAATAAGAAAGAGATATGTTTAGAGTTTTGTAGGTCAAAAGAACAAGTGGGGGATATTTTCACAAAATCTTTAGCAAGAGATGCATTTCATCATTTGTGTAATATTCTAGGAGTGTGCATTAATACATGATTCACACTTCGAGCAAAATTAATTTTTTGATGTAAATTTTTGTAATCCCACCTACTTGTAATTAAGTAGGAGTGTTGGAAATAGTAATTACAAGTCGGTGAGCTTTATGTCTCCATTGATTTGTCAGAGTTAGTTAGTGAGTCATTCTGCAAATACGAAGTCACAAGTTTACTCAAACTCAATTTTAGTGAGTCCACAAGCAGGGGAGTTATTTAATGAAGCCTATCCTTATCTTTTTTGAGTTCAGTTAAGTAGATAGAAGTTAGTCGAATTTATTAACGTATTTAATGTTGAGTGAGTTTTACTTCTCATCTTTATAAGTTCGAGTATGTAAGTAGTCGATAAACATAGAGCGATAGATACATAGTAGAAAAGCAGCAGCGGAAGCTGGTCGAAGAAGTCTGGCCACAAAATCGTTCATTGAGTGATTACGTAAGTTTGTCTGCGCGCTCTAGATCCTAGAATAATGTGGTTGTGCTAGTGGTAAGCACCAGGCCTGGAATTTGACGTCCCACAGGACGTTTTTTCGGTTTTTAGACGTATTTGACATTGGATAATAAAATTTACACGTCATCACTGACTAGCATGAGAATTATCTACCTGTCAGTTTGACGTGTGACCGCCTTCAATGCCCGTCAAAAAATCTAGTGGGTATACGGGCTAGGTAGTAGGGGTCACGAGTCATGTAGGGTACGCATTGATAGCTTACATAATACACACGAAAGGGGTTCGAAATTGGGGACCTTGTGCCCGACCTGCCATTTAAACAGAAACCACTCGATCGATAGATAGGGAAGCTCGATCAATCTTCAGCCCGAAACTAGATCTCGACCTGTCCCTTGACCGACACATTTAAAGGACGAGGTATCGTAGACGCTCCCACTCTAAAGATCAAATCGCACTCGACCTTTTCATTAAGACACGGAGAGGATAGTTCGTTATTACATGCGTAATAAGACTGTAATTGTCATGCATGTTGTCGAGAGTGTTGAAATGCACTCGCAACCTAATTCATTCTCGTCTTAGACCGGGCTAACGAACTAACATATAGTTCGTTGTCATACATCTTTTCCGTGGCACGTTGATCTAGCGTTGTGGTTAATACGTAACAAGAAGCCATTTAAACCTTGCATGCTCTGAACCGGAGATGGAATGTTTCCCATGAGCCAAGAGTTAATGTTGAGAGCTGGAGTATTAAATCCATGCAATGGAGACTGGATCGGAGGAGACATGGGTTCGTAAGACGATAGCCTCCTTAATGACCAAGATATGGAGTCTGCAGCCTTCCACCTAACCCAGCTTCCAGCCTTCGTCGTCGTGACCCCTACTACCTAGCAGGCTAGCCCTACAATCTACTACCTAGCCCATTGCTTGGAGCGTTCGAGCTCCTCCTCTATGCAGTAATTTTGAGTGATATCTTTTATGATACAATAGACTTCGTGACAGGAGGAGGAGAGGTTCCGACCTTGCCTGGTCCTGCGCCGGCGTACATGTTCCTGCAGCTCGGATGAGTATACATGTTCATATTGCAGTGGCTATCAGCAGTTTATTGCTCTCATTAACAAAACATCCCCTTTTTCCCCGCTCTCCCCGAACCAGTACAGAAATAGGTGCTTTCTCCACATTGTTGACCTCAGTAACTGGAGGGTTTCCGGTCACAACATTTCTTTCGGCGAATCGTATCCAGCGGCCGGCCACACAGGAAAATCGGTTTTCAACAACGGACTGATAGGAGTAAATGGACTTCTCGAATCTATGATCGCGTCACTGGTAACTTGAAGTAATAAGATACTAATCAAGAGATTTTGCAAGAAGGAAAAATTTCAGGAATTTGGAAATCACGACTACAACAAAATAATATTCCTCTCCTTGCAATACACCTTTGGGTCCACACCTAAATTTTTATTGTAGTTAAGGTCAACCTTTCGAAACTTGCGAATTCCTATCTGTTCCTGAAACAATGGTCCAAATTTAGTGAAGAGAAACTCGGTTTATATTGGTAGTTGCTAGTGTGAATCCCTAAGTTCATAAAAAAAAAAACAAATGACACAGTGACACTAGACATCTCTCGTTCCTACTCGGTACACTCCAGATTCGACCTAGAAGTGAGGTCTATAAATTCCAATCGATTCAAGTTTTGGTACAGGATTTAATGTAGAGGAAATGAGATTCCTCACAACGAATAAAAACGTGTTGCGCGGAGCTCCCTCTGCGCAGTCCCCCTACTCYGTTTCATMCCTCAGAYTGRAATATTCTTGCCCAGCGTAATTCTKCTTGKSATTCCTTCACCCAGTGTTRCCTACATAGGATTCGTGGTCTTCAAAGCTACTCCAACTCGCGAGGAAGTTTGACGAGTTACTGAAGACACCCCTTTAAAAACCACGATTTTCGCCCTCCTTAACTCGGAGGTTGTTTTCTCTGTGGCTGAGTGAATCGCTAGATTACGCTTGGTCTGTTTAGCGGTTGAATGTCAGCCCGTTAAATTCTGATATCGTTGCTTTTTTTTTTAAATTGAAATTGATGTCAGAAGAAATCCTTACTCTGAATAGAATTCAGCCGGGTGATTTTCCCCAATGGCAATGGCTAATGTGGTTGTAGAATGGAGAATAATACCTGGAGATATGTTTTTGTTGAGTGTGTTTTGGGTTATTTTTTATTATAGAAAACTGTATGTCCAGTGTAAAAATTTATGATGATAAAATTAACATATAACATAAAAAGATTTGACACTTGTAAATCTACATAAAACTTAAAATGATAGGTATGAAAAACAAACACCGGTCATCAAATTTGCACTTGACAGATAATGTAAATTTGAAATTCCACGCCTGGTAAGCACCATAATACCTTGTGAATTGTTGCAGTGGTAAAACGTGCTCAAGTTTGATGAACATATCTGATTTGCAATTACACACGTGGCACTGAGGGTAATTCAATCCCTTCAACGCGTGGGACGGCTAATGAATGAAAAAAAATTGAAAAGCAAGAGGCAAGTGATATATTTACGAGTCGACAACAGAGTAGGGGCAGCTTTGAAATTTTTTATGTGCATTATGTAAGCAAGCTATCCGGCGGTAAGGTGAGACAAAGAGGACGTCACAATATGGCAATGGAAGTAACATTACCACCTGCTCAAATTCACGTCCAGATTTCACTTGTCCTTTGAGGTCGTTCAAAACACATGAAATGGCGCACCTTTCGACGCAGACCATTCATGGCAAGGTGACATGACGAGTCTTCAAAAAATGGCCAAAGAAGGGGCCTCGTTCACATTCACATCCAAAAGATTGAATTAGATTCGTTAAATGCGTAGTAGTCGATCACCAAATACATTAAATACATCATCTCACCACCATGGTCAAACTTGCACTGGGTTAGTTGGAATACATATAGTCAGCACTAGTCATGAAAAAATGGAATTAGATTGATAATTATCTTACATCATCTTCTTCTTACGCACCCACTGCAACGCACCATGATCGGTCGATCAATGACGACGATGGACCAAACTTGATTTATGAAGGCAGGTATACCCAATTCAATACCAGTAATAGTTAATTAATACGCATCAAGCTTTACGTTGGGTTTGTTCATTTGAGTGCGTCTTCATCTATATATACGTAGAAACTCACCTTCATTTATATCATCTCATACTACAATATATCAATTGCTGGACTGCTTTAGGGTTGGGTTGAATACTGACTGGTTATCAGTTTATTAAATTTGGAGAATGGAGCGTATTATTTTAAATTGCAGGAATAATGCTGCTCTTATTTTTCTAATGGCTGCGGTTCTTTTCTGGGGGATGAGCTGCAATGCAAATTCTGCTGCTGCAAGCAGAAAAATGAAGTTAGAAGATGCAGACGTTAATTCTGGTGATACTGCTGCTTCTCCTGCAGTTCCTCCGTCTGAGAATGCGCCTGAGCCTGCAACGACGACCGTGACCTTCTTCATGCACGACGTAGTTGGAGGACCGAATCCCACAGCCAAGCCCCTCTCCGTCTCAGGAGGCAGCAGCGCCGTAATTAATCCCAATGGATTAATACCGCCTATTACTTCTGCGGGAGGCCTAGGTAATCTTCCCTTTCAAAATAGCGGTCCTCTCCCAATAACCTTTCCAAGCGGTGCACTTCCCCAGAGTTCTCTGCTCAATGGCCAGTTTCCA
>ML777766.1:1456632-1501544 GCA_009831015.1 Picea engelmannii | reverse complement strand
TGGAAAGTTCCAAGACGCGAAAGGCCACGCCCTCATCGAGACCGTTTCCAACAGCGCTTATGCAACTGTGCTCAAGTTCACCGTCAACCTCACTTACTAGCATATCTATCATTATATAAATTCTCTATTTGTTTCGTCTCGTCATGTATTTCTCTTACATGTCAGTGGCTTCTCTGTTGTGTACATTTGAACCCTAAATATCAAAAAATAAGTTTGGATACGCAAAATGTATAAATGCTGATTGCGTATACTCATAAGTCTGTATGTATTGTCGCAGAAGTTCCCGTTAATATTGTATTGTATTATGAGAAGTTTTGAACTTTTTCCGTTAAGCGATTTTCAGGAATGAACACATCTTTTCTCAAACATAAGTTATTATTTCCATTATAACTTATAATCAACTAAATTCTCCACTTCAAAACGCTATCACTAATTTAAGTAGAATTATTTAACCTAAGGTTTAGGGTTTACCTATTCATCCACCATTTTACTTGACATTTCACTTGTCTAATCTCTCATTAAGGATCCATGAATTTTGCCAACATTTTGATTTATTCACCTCATCCACCATTTTCCTTGACATTTCACTTGTTTAATCTTTCATTAAGTTCCATGAATTTTGCCACCATTTTGGTTTATTCATTGCAATTGAAATCTAAGTAATAATTAATTTGGTTTATTTTAATGTTTTTCTAATTAGTTTGAGTGTTTAACTCGTTGCTCCAGCTATCACTAAACATGTACATTTACATATTCTTAGGTTGATACACGTTGCCATGAAGTGTCTCTTCTTCTCGTGAGAGAAACAAGTGCTTGTTTCACATTATTCTATAGAAATGCATGGTGCAATAAGCATAGGTTTTTCACACCTCTATTATGTGTTCACTAAGCTAAAGTAAGCTAAGCTAGGGTCACTTTAGGAGTGATTTGTTCTTAACCTAATTTTCATACCTCTCTTATGTGTTCAAGTTTTTCACTACCACACGCAGCTAAGCTAAGCTAGGGTCACTTTAGAAGTGATTTGTTCCTAACCTAATAACACATAGTGTGGCCTCAACTCAACAATGAATTTTACTTTAACTTAAAATGGACCCATAGAAAAGATCCAAGTTTGCAAGTCAAAATCATTTTTTTCAAAATATCGTTTCAATTTAAAATTGGAGGATGCATGGAAAAACATATTTACAATTATGTTTCCATTTTGCATAGAAAAAAAAAAGAATTTGGTGGATTATTATTTTAGGAAAGAAAAGGAAGGGTTTTATGTTTTCACCAATATTATTTAAAAATGGGATAATTCTAAATAATATTATAATTATTAAAAAATCAAATTGAAGTTTGAATTAAACATGAAAAGATCACTAAAAGTGGGTGAGTTAAAGGAAAATACACTAAAGTTAAGTTTTAAAATTTCATTATTTTTAATAAAATAGGTGCATGCACTATATTGAGTTATCATTGAAATTTAGAATATTTTTGTGTCAATGTCATCTATAATTGTGATTCTGAGTTTAAACGAAAAAACCCATTTTATTCTTTATATTATAAGAAGTAAATTTAGATATTTGAAAAAATCTTGAACAAACATTTGGATTATAATTTTTTTAATAATTATGTCATAGGCATCCTCCTATTTGAATGGATAGATTAATCAACCTTTTAATTACAAATTCTAATCTTATGGTCAACAATTAAAGATGTTGACATATTATTCGTCATCATCTCCAAATCAATGAATGAGATTTAATGCTCATAACTTTCTCGCATTTATAAATGCATATGTTAACCTATTTGTTTTTTCACATTTACTTAATCATATTAAGAAATTACTACCTAGCCACCTCATTGTCATGTTTAGGTGATTAACCAGGATTAATATCTATACAATGCTTTATTTCCACATTTGGATGATTTGCAGACACTACCTCACGCCTCATGTCTCATTTCCATGGATCAGATTCTCATATTGGGGTGGGAGTTTCATTTTGGTTTTTATGGGTGTGAAGCATGTGACGATCGACATTTCAATTAACATAGGAGATGCCATGTTTGGTCGATGTTACAAATTTCACCTCTTCTCCTAAACAAAGAAAAGATGAGTATACGAGTGATCAAGAAACTCCCACTCGATTCCAAGAATCTTACAACTCCAATCTGAAAGGGGATCGGGTCTAGACAATTGTGTAGAAGGATATACGAGAAGACACAACTACATGGATGGATGTTTCCCAAGAACACTCGGCTCCAGCCAACATGACGCACCATTGGAAACACAATGACCTCTCCAAGCATGTTGATGTGTGACTAGGGCAAGAACCTTAGTGGATAGGTTTTGAATTTTTCTCATAATTTTCTTAGGTTTTGGATTCTAGGGGCTAAGATAAATATTAGGGCATAAAACCCTCACTATCACACCGGTCCCAACATCGTTGGAGGTCATTGATCTCAACAAGGAGGAGAAGATGGTTCTTGTGGATCTCTTGTCAGTAACACCTCTTGGCTCGACCTCCTCTCGCCTACACACTCCTCTGTTATGTAAGGAGATGAATTAATTCCCCTACATTAGATGAATATTTGTAGCAATGTATTTAGAAATTTCATTAAATTGACAGATATCGATAGGAATATGGAAAACCTAAATTGGACTTTGTTTATGTAGTTTCAGTTTCAGCTACATGTTCGTTGGGAGAAACATAAATCTTCCGTAGCCACCTCAAATGAGAGTTAGATATGTCATCTCTAAAAATAGAGACCTCTTTATGTAAAACTAGAACTTCTATTCAAAATTTTGAATTTTCAAACGAGGTGGAGGGATAATAGGTAGAGATTCAAAATGTGAATACATTTTTTAATTTACAATACATGCAGGCTTTTTATGGATTTACAAAACATGCACATGAGGGATTCATATGCATCCATGAAAAGGATATCACAATTCTAGTTTTTTCTACTACCTTTGTCGAATTTGATCATGTAAAACAAGATTCAAGTTTTTCCTATTACCTTGCCTAATTTGATCATATTAACACACATTGAAGGTGAAAATAGACCAGTAGGTGAAGTGATCATATGAAATACTTTTTCCAAAACCCTATTAAGTTTGGGAGACCTTGATTTTCTATTTAGAATAAATTTATGATGCAGGAAGCATCATTTTAAAATAAAAATAAAATCAACCTCTAGAAGATCTTCACATTTACCAAAGGGAGTGGTTTCCCTTAATATAGATTAGTTTCGATTTGAATTTGAGTTAATTGACTAGATAAGTTTGGATGAAATGTAATCAAACAAAATTTATATTTTGGGCATGTAGTTGAGAAATTATAGGAAATTAATTCCAAAATTGAAGGAAGCAATCCAATCTTGGATAGGTTCAATGTGGTTCCTTTTATGCCTTCTTGAATAGAAAAAAGGGACAGAATTCTGTTAGAAGTAGGGGGTAGAAGAGTGAATAGAAAATTTAAGTAAGATTAAGGAGGAAGGAAAGTCGATGTAAGAGGTTATTTGTTTAATGAAAATGAGGATAGGCTTTGTTTTTTTTCTTCTTTCTCCTATTCAAAGATTTAGTATCGACGTTATTTTTCAATTTTAATCTTTGTGTATGATAGTGTAAGTTGAATATATTTGAGTGATTACTGATAAGTATGCATGGTGGGATTGACTATGATAGTTTGAGAAACATGGTTTTTATGTTTAAATCCCTCCAAGTTTAAATGCATGAAATGGTTAGTAATGAACTCATGGCGGAATCGTTGATAGAGACCCTACAAGGAAAAGAACTTTTAGCGGAGGTTATAGTGTAGGTTTCTAGTCTTACAAAATTGGAAAACTTTGTCAAAAAAAACTCCGCTACAACATTTTTTTTCGATAGTAGATGTTTTTGTGGATACTATAACGAAACTTGATTATAACTAAAAAAATTGGGCAGCCGGAGGTGTTAGCAGATGTTTACAAATGAGTGTGATAGTATGAGGAAAACGCACCGGTGCATACATACACGTATCACACCAGTGTTTCACACTTAAAGTCAAGCACCGTGGTAGTAAAATATGAAAGCACTGGGGCAGTAAAATATTTAAGCATTGGGGTGTGCATAGGGAGAGTTAAAAATAATTAAGCACCATGGATTTCTACTTAGAACACACTGGTGTGATAATAATAAGAAGGCATTGATGTTGTATAAAATAATATGCACGGGTGTGTTGCCTAGAAAAAGCCCCCGGGTGCATTAAAAATAGAAAGCAGTGATGTTTTTTAGTAACAAACAAGCGTCGATGTGTATCAATAACACAATAGCATCGATGCATATTAATAAAAAAAACACATCGATGTTTATTAATAATGATAAAGAAATGGTGCTTATTAATAACATAAAAGCACCGGTGCTTCGTATAATCTTAACGCACCAAAGGCCAATTTTTTAATATAATTTTGTGGTATTAAACAAATATTGAAACCAATGCTAATTGATTACATAAAAGCACTGGTGTGCATTTCATATGAAACACACTGGTGAGTTTTAACATTAAACGTGCCGATGAGATTAATAATTAAAATACGCCAAATTTCACTCATCTTATGTATTAGAGGTGATAGAGGAGTTCTGCGAAAACCCTAGCAAAAACCCTGCCATGTATGCATTGTTCCCCCTGTAGACGAAACTGTTGCACCAAGGTATTCGTGTTGCACCAGTACGTCGCCACTGACTGTACAAGATGAACCCAGAAGGGGGGGACAACGCCCCTCTTACCAGAATGTTTCCACCAACGACATAGAAGGATTGAGGGCTAAGAGGCCTGCCTTTGAGCCGTCGCCTCATCTGCGAGATCAACTCTTAGCCAGGGAACATGGATTTAGTAAAGAAATGGATGTTGAGTTGGGAATGTCTCATCCAAAGGCATCTCACAGATGGGAACCAGGGAAATGCATTCCCCAATCAGATAAACCACCATGATACACCATAAGCTCAATCAAGGTTGGGGAACACACCCAATTCATGAGGGAGCATGCTCTCATTGGCAAGTTTTGTTAAGGTTTAAGCTATTATTAGAGCTCTTTGCATTTCACTAGATAACAATAGCATAAGATAGGATCACTGAGAAATACACAATCACAAGAGACACATCATTTATCATGGGAAACCCTCATGGGGGAGAAAACCCAACAAAAATTCCTTATTATATATAACCAATACAATGCCAAGACATAACTCAAACAAATACAGAAAGTCCTCTCCCAAGAATCTCTCTCTCTCTCTCTCTCTCTCTCTCTCTCTCTCTCTCTCTCTCTCTCTCCAACTGCAGCTTCGATACTTTCTCCTCAATGAACATGTGTGTGTGTGTGTCTAAGTGAGGTGCTAGCCTCCTTATTTATACAAGTCTCACATGTGTGGAGGTGTCTTTTCACTGGCAGGGCCGACTTCTCAATCTGGGTGGTTATAACCACCTTTAATATATTTTGGGGCCTCTTTAATATATTCTGTGGTCGAATTTTTATTTTGCCTATTATAATTACGTTTTGACCAATCCACAAAAGGGGATTTGGTCTTTTACAATAGCTGACATCATCAATCCGTAATAGGGGATTGATCTAATGAATAATACAACAATAATAATTAGAATACACTTTGTCATTACATTATTTCAACACTCCCCCTTAATAAGAAGGGTATTCTACAAAAACATCATGCGAGAGAGAGGACAACATCATCAACAGCATCAGGTGGGTGAGAGGACAACATCATCAATATCATCTTGGAACATTGATTGGCGTATCTATAAATCATCAGAAGTTTTTTCTCATCATCAACATAGCACAGAGGCTGGAGCATCATCAACACAGCATAGAGATGGAGTAGCATCATCATCCTCATCGGCATGAGGCTAAGGTAACATCATCATCATCTTCAGCAAGAGTCTGAAGTGGCATCATCGTCATCGTCTTCTTCAGCAAGAGGCTAAAGTGGCATCATCATCATCATCGTTGGCAAGAGGCTGAAGTGGCATAATCATCATCAATTGCATCAACATGGACTAGTATAACACTAATACATCCTCGTCATCAATAACAACACACGGTTGATACAACATCAAAAGCAACAATATCACAACACAAAGGCTAGCATCACATCATGAGGTTGGCAACACATCATCACAGCACAAGGTTGGAAACACATCATCACAGCATGAGGCTGGCACATCATCAGCATGACGTTGTCATCACAACACTTAAGCTGGCACATTATCACGACAATTAAGCTGGCACACCACACAACAATTAAGCTGGAAAATACCACACAACAATTAAGTTGTGAAAACCACATAATTAAGCTGGAATCACAACACAACAATTAAGATGGAATAACAATACTACACTGGCTTTACATCACAACCATTAAGCTAGAAGCACAGTACTAGGTTGGCTTTTCGTCACAGCAATTAATCTGGAAGCATGGTATTAGACTGGATTTACTTCACAACAATTAAGATGGAAGCATAGTACTTGGCTTGCTTTTCGGCACAACAATTAAGTTGGAAGAACGGTACTAGATTAGCTTTACGTCACAACACTTAAGTTGGAAGAATAGTACTCGTCTTTCTTTTCGTCACAATCATTAAGCTGGAATCACAGTACTAGATTGGCTTTACGTCATAACAATTAAGTTGGAAGCGCAGTACTAGGCATATCTCAACACAACAACTAGACTGGATTTATGTCACAACGATTAAGTTGGAAATACAGTACTAGGCATATCTCAAAACAACAACTAGATTGGATATACGTCACAACGATTAAGCGGGAAGAACAGTACTAGGCATATCTCAACACAACAACTAGACTGGCTTTACGTCACAACGATTAAGCTGGAAGCACAGTACTAGGCATATCTTAACACAACAACTAGACTAGCTTTATGTCACAACGATCAAGCTGGAAGCGCAGTACTAGATATATCTCAGCACAACATTAATCCCCCTTTCGAGGGAGGTCCTTTCGGACTATACCAAGCTTATCTCGAAAGTGCTCAAACTTTATACGAGATAGAGGCTTGGTCAACACATTGGCAACATGTTCATCTATGCTAACATATTGGAGCTTTATGGCTCCTCGTTGCACCATGTCATGGATGTAATGATATTGGATCTCTGTGTGCTTTGACTTGTCATGAAACACATGATTCTTTGTCATCTTTATGCAGCTCTGGTTGTCACATAGGATCGTGGTTGCTTCCATCTCTAGGTCGAATAGACTGATCAACAACTTTCTAAGCCATATAGCTTCACAGCAGGTAGAACACGCAACAATGTATTATGCTTCTGTTGTACTGAGAGAAATGTTGGATTGCTTCCTACTCTGCCATGAGATCATGGTTGATCCCAAACTGAAACAACATCCTGAAGTGCTCTTCCTGTCAAAGACACTTCCAGCCCAATTTGAATCAGTGTACCCACTCAATGTGAAATCATGATCTCCATCATAACTGAGACCACAATCTAGTGTACCTTTAAGGTACCTCATCACATGTTTTGCAACAACTAGGTGAACATGTCTGGGTTCTACCAGAAACTGACTCAAAGTGTTCACGGTAAAACAAATATCTGGTCTGGTGTTCGTCATGTACATTAGCGATCCAATGATTTGTCTATATAGTGTGGCATCAATCAATTCTGACAAAGTGTCGACCAATAGCTTCAGCTTCATTTCCATGGGTGTATTCATGGACTTGCACTCCAACATGTTGAATCTCTTCGGGATTTCGACTGAATACTTACCTTGGTTAAGGAATATCCTCTATGGACTCTGTCATACTTCAAGACCTAATAAATAATGCATTAGGCTAAGGTCTTTCGTCTCAAATTCTAAAGAGAGATTATTCTTACATTCGGTGATGAGATTTTCTTCTCTAGTTAAGAACAAGTCATCCATATACAACAACAATATCACCGGCTCATCGTTCATAACCTTGGAGTAGAGGTTAGAATCTGCTTTACTCTTGGTAAATCCCAAGCTTGTCAGAAAACTGTCTATCCTGCCATACCAAGCTCTAGGAGCTTGCTTCAATCCGTACATAGCCTTCTTCAACTTGCAGACATGAGACTTCATGTCTTCAACTTCAAATCCTTGAGGTTGCCTTATATACACTTCTTCTTCGATGACACCATTTAGGAAAGTTGTCTTTACGTCCATTTGGTGTAACTTCCACTTCATCTTAGTTGCAAGGGCTATGATGGTTCTGATCGAAGTGTATCTGGATATAGGAGCGAATGTCTCTTCATAGTCAATATCTTCCTTTTGAGAAACGCCACGAGCGACAAATATTTCTTTATACTTCTCAATACTTCCATCAGCGGGATGTTTTATTTGGAAGAGCCATTTGGAAGATACCACATCCTTACTCTTCGGTCTGGGAACTATTTCCCATACATCGTTCTTTATTATGGATTGGTATTCTTCTGTCATGGCACCTGCTCATTCTTTCTTCTGAATGTCTTCTTCAAAGTAGGTAGGCTCCTTTTTTAGGAGATCACACATCAAATCCATATAGATGGAGAATGGATTAGGTCTCTTCACCTGTCTCGTGGTTCCTTCGGGAACACCATACTTCTCTCCATCTTGAATAATCTCCCTAGCCCAAGAAGGCTTTCTCTTATGGGAGATAGTCCTCTGAGGAGGTTCTTGAAATTATATTATGTCATGATATTCTAGAATTTCCTCATAAGGGGAAGTTACGACTTCCCTCACTGGTTCTGCAACTCTGGGAACCTCCCTCACTGATTTTACAACTCTAGGAGCTATGGGTTCCTCTTCATATACTTCTTCAAGCTGACATCTTCTTGATTTCTTGAGCACTGCATCTTCATAAAAGGTCACATCCGTGTTGATCTCTTACAAGGTATACTTGGTGTTGCATACCAAGTCTAAATATGAAGGACTAATTCAGGCTTCAAACGAGGTCTTCTTCCCGTTCTAACAACGAGGGTCAAGGCAGGACTCCTTCTAGACAAGTTGTACATGCGACACTGGGAATGCAGCAGCATCAAACACCATAATGACAGGATTCAGAGCATCGAGACACACCCAAAGGACCTATGTTCATGACATCACGATGATAGACTCCTCATCAGAGGACTCCTCAAAGAGGACCACAACAACAACAACAATTTCCTCCTATGCGGCAACAGTTTAGGCTTGTTCAGAAGAACAGACTGGGATCACGGACTGTTAGAACAACAACTTCTATTTTGGGGACCATGAGCACTGGACCGAAGACTGGATGTTGGACATGTGGTGAGCCACATTACTAGTGAGACTATCTGATTGAGAAGGCCAGAGCGATCGGATCTTTATGACCCACTGCAGTTGGAGATTTGGGCAAAGCCCACATGATACATGCAACGGTGAAAAAGCACTAGGTTGAGCACTAGTCCACTGTGCTAGAGACGTCAGGTACAATCCCGAACAAAAATTTCAGTATATTGATAGATCCAGGTGCTACAGAGATATTTATCTCTAGTGTTGGACCAATAAGAAAGGACGTCAACCTTCCTTAGAGAACACACAATAGAGTACAAGTCATCTGCATCAAGCAAGAAGAGAAGGAGAAGTAATTCTATGTTAGTTTTTTTATCGTTGTGAGCATCAGTCAGTCCTTTATTTTAACAAAGAATTTGCCAATCTAAGTAAATTATGGCGATGTCTATTTTAATGAATAATCAGTGTGTCAATAAACACTAGGGGAAATTTCTCTTTCCAATATGATTGTGCTGAGAAATGCAAAAGAATAAAAGCGGCTTTTACTGTTTGTAGAAGATCGCCTTGATTGTTTAAGAAGGGATAGAATCCTCTAATATCATCGATGAAGTTTTGGGAATCCTAAGTTATCTGTTTTTCTTGTGTAACATTGAGTTTTGTTTTTGCTGAGACGAATTGACAGAACAATCTTGTATTTTCATTTTTACTGTTAGGTGAGGGTGGAGAGAGAGAATTTTCACCAAAGGAATTGGTGTGCATATCTTATTGTGCTAAGCGTGTAAGAAATATTCCTCTTCAGTTTGTTGGTGGACCGCGTACAGAATAGACCAGGTGTCTACCACCAACAAGAACGTTTTTCTTCTACCTTTATTGCACCCATATTTTGATTTGCCTTGTATACTGAGCGCATCCATCATTCATATTTTTCGTTCTTCCTTTATTTCTCCCATAGTCCAATTCACCTTGTATACTGAGCACAACCCACATTCATATCTATCAGAGTGTGGACTCGGAGAAAAAAATGCCTCCATTGTACAAGACGTCCACTCACGTTCAGATCAATTGGTATCAGAGCGTGTTTTGTCCTTGGGACTAAGAAATTCATCCACTAGGTTCAAAAAAAAAATTGGGTCTTCATACTTAGTCTCACGCTTTTCCTCAAAGCGTAATTTCACCCTTCTCATGGATTATTTCACACCCTCCTCATCTTCTATTCAGGTTTGTCGACCATGTTGCCTCGACGAGAAGCCTCCAGTGAGGAATCCAACGCAGACACATCAATTCCAGTGGAAGACTTGGCTCTGGCTCTCCAAGAACTACTTCGACTCCAACAATGAAGACCTCCAGGGACCATGCAACTAGACACATGTTTTAATTACCCAAGTTCGTCGGCCAAATGAATGGCGATACCATTGATTCTTGGATCTGTAGCCTCTCCACTTATTTCAAAACCTTGTCGAAGATGGAGGAGGCCACCAAATTTAAAATAGTCAGTCTTCAACTCGAAGGAATCGTCCAAACTTGGTGGGACACACACTTGGACAACACAGAATTGATCGTTGAGCTCAGTACTCCACCATCCCCGACAAATGGTCTCATTACTTCATGGGATATGTTCTATCAGGAATTGAAAGAATGCTTCTACCCTCCAAGCTACCTTTAGAATTTACTCGCAAAGTGGTTACAACTCCGTCAGCTTTCCAATCAGTCGGTTCAAGGCTACATCGATGTCTTCTGCAAGATGCGCATCCAGCTCCATGTTAGCGAACTAGATGAGGTATTAATCATCAAGTTCAATTCTGATTTAGTTTTACTTCTCTGGTGACAGGTAGATCTTTTTTACAGTCCTTCTATGGATAAGGCTTTCTTACCAGCCTTGGTCGTAGAAAGAAAGGTATCTCATCGCCCTATATTTCCCACTTATCGCACCTCTAGTGATATGCTAAAAAATCCCCAACAACAACCTCACTTAGCTTCTTCATCCACATCCAAAAATTCAGTCTGGTGTACCTTTCACAAAACCAACTCCCACCATTATGCGAACTATCGCATGCTTAAACATATCTGCAACACTAATACCTTGATGGTCGAGGTCAATTCAACAGATTTGACCGACCTCCCTAAGACCATTTCCCTCGAAAATCCCACCGAAGATGACCCCTCTCTCATTCTCATGACGAAACCAGAACCAGGTCTCCCTAACATTCCCCTATTCACTCACAACTGCCAAATCAAAATGAACTAGCCACTCTTATTCTCGACAATGGCAGTTAAAAGAATCTCATATCATAAGATTTAGTCCAACATTTGCAACTCCCCACAACCCCACACCCCGATCCTTATCATCTTGGATGGGTAAAAAAGGGTGGTCATCACATCACTATTGCTCGATGTTTCGTTGTCACTTTCTCCATTGGTCCTTTCCATGATACTATGACCTGCGACGTCTCCCGATTAGATTGTGATAATCTCCTTCTTGGTCTTCATTACCAACGGGACCAACAAGTGGTGTATCACGTTAAAACTCATCAATACCATCTTAAACAAGTTGGGCGCACCTATGTACTTACTTCCTTAGTTGTCACGTCACCACCACCATGAACCGATACCACAGCCACCCACCATGTCATTAATACCCACAAGGCCTCATTGTGCTTTTCACTTCGTGATTACACCTCCAACATGAAGGTCTGCATGGCGGTCTTTCAGTTGAAGGGAAGTGCTCTTCTTTGGTGGAAGATGCTCCTACCTCAACTAAACATGGTCGTCGAAGACATGTCATAGGATTTGTTTGAGGAATGGTTTTGGGAGAGATACTTGTCCGAGGAATTCATTGAGCATCAACTTAATGAGTTCAACACCTTACGATAGGGTATTCATATGGTGCCAAAGTACGAGGTCAGATTCATGGAGCTACTTAGGTATGCTCCACATCTGAACATGGAGAAGTTAAAGGTCAACAAGTTTGTGTTTGGCCTTAAATTCAACGTTTGTGAAAAGGTACAAATCCTAATGCCTCAGTCATTACACAATGTAGTTCAGAAGGCCCTCGTAGCTGAGGAAGAGTTGAACAACGGGGGTAAGGGTAGGACTCCTTCTAGATAGTTTGTATATGAGACACTAGAAGCGCAGAAACAACAGACAGCATCCTTAGAGGCTTTAGGGCATCGAGACACACCTAAAGGACCTATGTTCATGACACCACGGTAACAGACTCCTCAACAGAGGACTCCTTAAAGAGGACCACAACAGCAGCAACAATGTCTTCCTCTGCAACAACAGTTTAGGCATGTTCAAAAGAACAAACCAGGATCACAGATTGTTAGAACAACAACTTCTACTTCAGGGACCACGAGCACTAGACCGAAGACTGGATGTTGGACATGTGGTGAGCCACATTACCAGTGATACTGTCTGATTGAGAAGGCTAGAGCGACTGGATCTTCAGGACCCACTACAGTTGGAGATTTTGGCAAAGCCCACAGGATACATGCAGTGGTGAAAAACCTCTAGGATGAGCACTATTCCACTGTGCTAGAGACGTCAGGTACAATCCTAGTATAAAAATTTAGTATATTGATAGATCCAAGTCCTACATAGAGGTTTATCTCTAGTGCTATACCAATAAGGAAGGATGTCAACCTTCCTTAGAGAGTGCACAACAGAGTACAAGCCATCTGCAGCAAGCAAGAAGAGAAGGAGAAGCAATGCTATGTTATTTTTTTAATCGTTGTGAGCGTCAGTCAGTCCTTTATTTTAATAAATCATTTGTCAGTCTAAGTAAATAATGGCGATGTCTATTTTAATGAATAGTTAATGTGTCAGTGAACGTTGGGGGGAAGTTCTCTTGCCAATCTGATTGTACAGAGAAATGCAGAAGAATAAAAGCGGCATTTACTGTTTGAAGAAGATCGCCTTGATTGTTTAAGAAGGAATAGAATCCTCTAATACAATTGATGAGGTTTTGGGAATGATGAGTTATCTATTTTTCTTGTGTAACATTGAGTTTCTTTTTTGCTGAGATGAATTGAGAGAACAATCTTGTATTTTCATTTTTACTGTTAGGTGAGGGTGGAGAGAGAAAATTTACACCAAAGGAATTGGAATCTTATATATAAGAAAACGTGCAGGGTACGCACTAGGTGGAATGGATGAATCGATGATCCATATATATAAGAAAAGAGGTGGCTTAGGCTTGCTCTAGTGTGAATAGTGATTCTAATCTATTGTACGGGTTTTTGGTTTTATTAAATTCAAGTAAAAGTAAAGAGTGTATTTCAGTAAGTAAAAATAAAAAGTTTATTTAGATAAGTTGAATTTGTGATTTTGAAAATTAAAATAAAATTTTAAAATCTGTATACTAACCAATTAAACTAACACCTCATTCAATTAAACTAACACCTCATAAAAAAATTGATTTCCAATATCTAAATTTGACTTCACTTTATTGAAAATCTTCACTTTTTACAGCCACATCATTAACGAGTCGTCTCGACGGACATGGAATACAAATGGTACAATTTCATCACGTTACATAATAGATGTTATGTATGATGACGTGTCAGACAACTCTTAGAGAAAATTCGTCGCTTCTTTGAATATTCGAAATCCATCGCTAAAGTGTCTACCAATTCTATTATATGTATCGTTCCTACTAAATTGATCGTTACTTTATCTACCAATCTTAACGCTTCTCACTCAACTTTCATGAACTCATTGACCAAAAAAAAATCTAACTACGCATCAAAAGATCACGTTGAAATAAACCCATATTTAGTGAGAAACATATATTTAAATTTATAAAGATTCCCAATTCACAATTTACGTTTTTTTTTTGAGTTAAAGTTAGTTCTATTTTTGGAGGACCGAATTTGTGGAGTGTGATCTGTTCATATTGAGGTTATAACGGTATCTATAATATCTATTTATATTGAAACTAAAATCATAATATTTGTTCATTGATTTGATTTGAGAAGAAGATAATTTGGAACTAGTTAAATGAAAATTACAAACTATGTTCGACACTGAAACTTCTTAATATTTGATCAAATTGCTTGAGTCAATACAATATTTAAGAATTATGAGATTATCAAACCATGCAAACGAGAAGAGGTGTTAAATCCAACAAAGAATTCGCAACCAAGGTTCTAAGGAAATTGTTTAATAGTAAATTTATAAGAAAAATAGTGGGTAATAATATTTATCCATAGACATTAAATTGAGTTCTTTGCATGGAAGCATTAGACATACTTGTCATAAATACAGGTAGAGGAGTTACAAAAAAAAAAAACATACATACAATTATGTGTTGTTCATATAGTGCAACAACATGCAGAATGCATTGACAAGCTCTTGAACATGGATGCAAAACTAATTATCATGTTCTTTTAGGAACTCCTTGCAGTCTTCTCCTATGAAGGTCAATGTTGGCTCCGGAAATTTCAACATCTTGTGGAAGACCTGAGGTGACAAAGAAATAGGAAACTGGTCCCACAATTGAATAATTATTTGGCTTGAAATATATCTCTCGACGCACCAAGAGACCATCTCCTTACAGTCAAAGACTTCAGGGACACAACCTGCACCAGGGACAAATCCAAACCCTATTCCAAAGCCCTAAAAATGAAAGGAAAGGATACATCTATGGGGACCGGGACCACCATCCGAGTCAAGAGACTCAAACTCTCGTGCTGCAAAGAGGCTATTGCGTTCAACGTCGGTTTATTCTCCCAAACCCCTTCCTTTGGTATTCTTAGGGCCTCCATCTCTGAGTTGGGAAGTGCCCCCCGTTATGGTGGATTTCAATTTGGGCACAAGAGTGGGAACAATGTTTGCATTGCCATCATCCATTGGTGTATCATCGTCCATTAGTTCATCTTCTTCTGGCTCAAAATCGACCACATCAACCTCTGCGCCAGCCATTCTTACGTGATTTTCTGCAAAACCCTTGAAATTTGGAGCGGGCGATGGATATACATAGAGAATGCAGGATATACACGTTTATAGCGTTACAAAACAAATGAATGTGAGGGGGAAGGATATACACATGTATAGAGTCACAAAACAAATAAATGCAAGGAAGGTTTCCTTGGAATTCTTTGGCTTGAAATATATCTCTCGACACACCAAGGGACCATCTCCTTACTTCCTTCTGGGAAGAAGGGGATGAGTAGTAAGAATGTGCCTTGGACCACTAGAAGTTATGGTCATCGTGCCTGAAGGTGTTTACTGTATCTCCACAGAACTGTTGTCAAGCTACTGCAATAAGTTGACGAGAACGTTTGTTTGCTCCAGATAATGTTTGAAATGAACACTCGGAAGGGATAATATAACCCTCTGCAAATATTGGTTTAATGCATATCAATGGGAGATATCCTCGATTCTTTCACTAATTAATGACAATTTCTACGATTCCTGTGTAATGAGTTGTTACCATTAAATCTTACTAATTTCATACTTAGAAAGAAGTGCAAAGGTGGCGGGGACAACGAAGAGCGATTAAGGATTGGAGATTTTGTGAAGTAGTCAACCCGACAACGCGTGAAAGAGATTCCATTATGTTTGAAATGAACACTCGGAAGGGATTGTGACATCCCCAAAATAAAGAAATTGGACAAAAGAATTTAGAATCTAAAAGTGCTGGAAATTTATTTCCGTTTTTAGTAAATTCTGAAATTGGAAATTTTTTGCCAATTATGGCAATTCCGAATTTCAAATTTTATGATTGTAATAAATGATTTGACTGTTGGGAAGAGATCTGATTTGCCCCAAATAGCTACTTGACTATGACACATGCATGAAAAAGGAAAGAAAAGAATATTTTATATTGATTGCAGGAGGACAAATGGAGCAGCCATGTTGAATTTAGCTGACCATGACTCCATGAGTGGGGAACACATTGAAATTAACTCTGGGCTGATTGTTACAAGTGGAAAATCAGTGATTTGGCCAATGGCAGCCCCTGAAAATCAGGGATTTAGAAAAGCTGCGAAAATTCCCCAAGAGAGGGAAAAAGTCCTAGGTAAACTAATAAAAGAGCATATGTGAGGAGGCAGGACGCTGCCAAGTATGCTGGGAAAAGACTAAGAAATTTTGTTTTTGATGTTATGAACACTACTATGTGAGTGTGAGCCAAGGAGAATACTACTGATATTCGAAGTACATTGCTCGAGAGGAGATTTCAATTCGCCCTCATGGATTCATGGTCAGGCTAGGGGGTGAATCGGGCAAGTAGATTGGATGCCCTGTTCTATGGTTGGGAGGAACGTGGCTGCTCCCTTCGTCTTCCCGTAAAATCTGGTTCAAATATGTAACTCTACCTTGCTCTAGTCAAATGATTATGTATTGAAATCTGTTTTATTTCTATATATGATTTTGTTTCTGGTCGAATGTTGTGGAAAAGATCTAACTTTTTACTTCCTAATGATTGGCTAGAAATGGGCCCTTTTATTTAGATTTAATAATGGGTAAATTACTAAGATTTCTGGAATGTATTAACAGCAAAACGAATTATGTAATAGTTACAAATCCCATAACAGATTGTTTGTTTTTTTAATTTCCTATGGACGCTACCAATAAACAATGAGCTTTTGCGACTAAGCATACCATTCATAAATCCAACAAGTATACTCTACAACAGTGAAGTACTAATCGACAAGCATATAAACCGGTATAGTCATTAAACCTATATATATAGTTATATAGTGTAATGGACATTCTGCGAACAGAGGAGGAATGTCATTAGGTAAACTGTCCATCCCAGAAACTGATAGCATTAAATGGATAGATAACCTTATAAGAGAAAATTTTAATTCCAAGAAAAGAAAAGACTCCTCAGACCCCATTACAGGTAGGCTATATAGATATATATACATGAATAATTTGAGATAGATACGGCAGCAAGGGATGACCCTGTTAAGAAAATGTTTACCCACAGTTAAACCACAGGTTATGTCATATTGATTATGTTGTTTCTTGTTTTTGTGAGCAGACCCATAAAGGTTTTTAATCAATATAAGTAATCAAGAACAGAGGATAAAAGATTTCTTGATACGTAACCCAAACAGTCTTGTAGCGACTTATTTAATAATGATAATAGAAACAGAAGGTAATAAAGCACGAATCATAAACGAATAATGATGACCATCGAATCTTCTGGTGCATAGATCTATAAGGAACTTATACGATAAGCGATAACAGAAACAGAAGGAAAATAGTACACGAACTGCATTGAATCTATCTAATTCACTGGTGAGCAGTCTGTTAAGGGCTTATTTGATCATGATAATTGACATAGAAGGTAGATAGTATATGAGGCGTGAATCCAAACTAATAATGAAGCTACTTTTCCACGGGTAAGCAGATCGATAAAGGTTATTCAACATTTATAACTGAAAAAAAAGAAGGTAAATGACTTGTGATGCGTGAAACTGAAACTAGTTAATTCTTCAATTGGAACATAAATGAAAAACTAGAATCATCGACCATATTAATTCTGGGAAAGAACCAAACCCTTAGGAGTAATCACTATGCATGGCCGATTCGTTTCGGAAAATGGGTTATACATCCAATAATGAGATTCAATTCTGGAACAAAATAACTATGATAGCCAGAACAGAAATCCCAATTTATATTATACAGAGGAGAATACTTCAGAGCTCCCAAACCCCCAAACAGATTAAATACACATGGTATAATGAGCACTGTATTTTTAACAATCGACGGTCTAGTTACCAAAGTCCAACCAGACGCACACTGTGCGATGGTTCTGTATACCGGAAAACATTTTATACAATTCGGAGCGTACCCCGTACCACAAAACTTGGAATTAACCTCTCAGACTTTAGGATGAAACAGAGCCCGAACCAGCGGGATTTGAATCTCAAAAAAGTAACTTAGATACTGCATAGGAACCCGAATACCTTTTGATGGAGCGAGGAGAGTGTCCCCATGTTTCAGCATGCCTACACATGCACAGTATTAACAAGAAGATTTAAAACATAACCAAACAGGATAATGTATTTAAGTTACAGAATAGAAAATGACTAGAAAAGGGCTCGTTGAATACTTAACTGAAGCAGAGGATTTATGCCTCCTGTCGTCGCGCTACATCGCTCGGACCGAAAGGGGAAGGGGTGTTCGTGCCTCCCTGATGGGTACCCTCGCACAAGAAGGGGCCCATCATTAATAATAGATACCAATGTATAATCTGAAGGGATATTACAGGAATAACAGAAAAAAAATAAAAGGCGAAAAACGATGCATGGTAAACATAAACTTTTGTATATTCAACTTAAACATAAGAGATTAAACAAGTTCGACCAATGTGAAGAACTTCGCTTCTAAATCGATGCTACCAGCTAACACTAAAGTCAACCACAGAAGACCAGGAAACAATAACAAGGATTTAACGGACTATCCAACGGAAGAGACCAAGAGATAATAACAAGGGTTAACCGAACCAGGAAACAAAATAACAAGGGTGTAACAGACTACCCAACGGAGGAGAAAAGGGAATAATAGCACGGGGTTTAACCGAATAAGTTCTCGACTTTCATGATAGACGTTGTGATACGAGTAATGGCTCGGTCCCGACAAGGCGTATGGTGCAATAACAGAGATAAACTAGGATAGGAGTCAAAACCCTTACCAAACAGAACCCGACTCCCTTTTCCTAACACAATACCCTGGAAATAAGATGTGGACATTATCAAAGAACAAAGGTGTGAACAGACCCACAGACAAGGCAGAATGTTTGTTTTAAAAATGTAAATAAAAGGAGAGCCGAAGGTAAACTTACCACTCAGAACGGCTATCGAAAAGCACCACCAAGAACCTTCACGCACTTAGCACAGGGACTGGAATCGTATACTCTCGTCCATGAGGCTTGAGCCAACAAAATATTTGCTCTGTAACATTCTTTCTCTCCTTCACAAAAAAAAAAACTTAACCAGGGTGCGAACGGAATGACCTGAGATGGTGAATCCTCTCTCACCCAAACCAAAGGTCGAATGAGAGTGAAAGGTGTGGGAGTAACTTCCGAATGGAGCAAAAGGAGAGAAGGAGCTCGTACATAGACCATGTGACTACGGGGAAGGTGTCAACGTTTCCTTCGAGCACGCCAGTCGAGCTCTGTGTCGAATAGACATTTTCCCAGGTGCTTTAAATGTGTAGACAGACCTTTAAGGCATAGTTCCTTCCACCTGTATCGGTAGCTAAGGGCATTGATGGCGAGGCAACCGGATGAAGGTCTCATTACACCATTACATGTCGAATCCAACTACCCTGCATTAAACACTAAGATGGTTGTCCTTGTCGTTACCCAACGAGTTGTGTGCAAACAATCATAATCCTAACCTCTAATAGATTAACCCTTTGCGCTTTATAGATTCAAGGTGTAATTTTTTTTTAGTGGCCGAAATTAATCCACCTTACCAATGTTTTCCGAATAAGGTTAATTTATCTTTGTAGATTGTATAATGCTACTTACACTTATGGGATCGGACTTCTATAGGCCTGACACCTCTAACCTTGCAATATAGGATAGCGAGGCTCTAAGTGGTTACTACTACATGTCTTAGAGTGGCTTAGGAATAAGATAGTGGACAGTATTGAGTTACCATGAGACAAATGGTCCCTAATTATGGACATGTTGTCGTATGCAACACTTTACCAAAAGAAGTAGCGACCCTATGTTAATAGGATAGAGGAGCGAAAGCAGTAAGAAAAATGTACCTTAGGATTGACAAGTGAATGAACGGCCTTAAGGATACAAAACCAACTCAATGTTCCCAAACAATTTATTTTTTTTATGTAAATTTTGAGGTACATTACAGGGATAATATAACCCTATTCAAATATTGTTTTAATACGTATTAATGGGAGATCTCCTCGAGCCTTTCGCTCATTAATGACAATATTTACAGTTCCTACATGATGAGTTGTTAGAATTAAATATTAATAATTGCATATTTAGAAATAAATGTGAAGGTGGCGGGGATGACGAAGAGCAATTAAGGATTTGAGATTTCGTAAACCTGCCAACCCGATGACCCGTGAAAGAGATTCCAAGATATGGCCAAGTATGGAAAGCGATTGGTCGGGATTCAAAATAGGGTCACAGGTTATACTCAGGAGACGTGAGGGCCTGATGGTCAAATTGTATGTCTCCGAACTTTTGACTACAAAATGTGTAACACGGAACAGGGCATGATGGCAGAATTTGACAGTCAATTTGTATATCGCGGAACTCCGAGTGTTTTTTGTAGGTTGCGGAACAATGGAAACGCAATGTTGAGCACGCATGCCCGGGAACCGGAGATTGAAAAAGTGGCTAAGTATGGAACGGGGAAGCAGTCGGTTGGAATCGTGATATAAAATAATGAGACATATTCAAAAAAACGACTAAGTAACCAGAAAGGGCAAGTGGAGGGGGGAAATAAAGGGGAATTTGATTGTCAATTTGTATATCGGAGAACTTCGGGTGTTGTTTGTAGGGTGCGGAACAATGGAAGTGTAATATTGAGCCCGCCTGGTCGAGAACCCGCGATCGAGAAAGTGGTTGAGTATGGAATGGGGAAGAGGTCGGTCGAATTCATGATATAAAAGCATCATTGGAAATGTGAATGCGTGAATCCTCCAACCTGCACACTTTGACATTTTTCGAAAAATGACTAAGTAACCAGAAAGGGGAGGGAAATTTTTGGAAGCGAGAATTGGTCTTAACAAATCCCCATTGATGGTCTTAACAGTAACTATGAAGTGAATTAGACAATTAAACAGGCTCTTCAATCAAGGAATAGAGAAACTGAGTCATAGTTATACTTTCCAGGATGTGTTTGCAGAAGAGAAGCATCGAAAAGCTACAAAAAAATCAATGGAGGGTTGTTGAAGTAAAATTATTGTACTATCAACTTGACTGTAAGTATAACAACGATGAATTTTAATTTTAATTTTTTGTGGTTGATTTCATAGTCCCATTGAATTTTATTTTTTTGTGGTTGATATCCTCTATCCATAATAGTGCGTGGTCATGTTCATTCCCTCTATTTTGGAACTCGGTTACAAAATAGTAGTCTGATATTCTTTCGAAGAACATTTCATCATGACATATCAATTGCCTCAAATCATTTACTCTATGTCTATAGTAACGAGTACATGTCACTGGATATTTTCTCATGAGGTAGTCAATGTCATCATTTTCCAAGGTCACAGTTTGTTTTTTCCTTTTCCTATTTCTATACAATGTAGACATCGTAGTCACCAACGGATCCCAACGATGCTCCGCACTTGTGAATGTGATGAAAACAGTTGGAGGCCCCAATTGTCGGATCATTGCAAATATATTTTTCTTGTTTTGTTGCAATTAGTCAAGAGAGATGCGAATGTTTTTGAAATCTATGTATCCAATATCAGATTTTAGGATTTTTTATAGGTTTGATTTGTACTTGACATCTCTGGCCAATAACTTTCTTCCTCATAGTTGGCCTTTTCTTGTTCAGACCCATATGCAAGAGATCACTTTCTGAATTAGTATGTGCATTGTTTTGAAAAACAAATTTGTTGTGTGATAGGAGAAGTCATTGCTTAAATGTAGCAGTTCCCATCAAACCATTTTTTGGTAGTTGAATCATTATGTGATGTCAGTGGCACATGGATCTCCATAGAACAGTGTTGGGAAGTTCATTTCCTCCACAAACTTGTCCTTGAATATTCCAAGTGGACGTTTCCCTTCAACATGTGTGATTTCCAAATTATTTTATTGCAAGTCATGAATGTGTTGTGAGTCAGTGAATCCATGTATCAATGTTTCCATAGGTCTTTCATTCTTTGATTCATCACTTGTATCAAAGTCAGTAGTAGTCTCGAAAGTTTGCATAGAGTTTTCATTTCCTTGTTCAAGAACATGGTTCCAGTTCTCATTTATACAAAAAAATTCTCCCCTATACAGGCTTCTGGAACATAGTTCTTTTAATGTTTTCATGACAATGTGTACACACACTCTACCTGTCTAGTATGCATTCTTGTATTGCAAATGTATTTAGAGAGATACAACAATCGTCATTGTTTCGCTCATGGATTGTGGCAACGCTTTTTGAATAACATCTAACTAGACAGGCATGTTTAAATTGACCATGTTAAGTCAATTTGGGGTTGTTTATAGCCCCGGGGTATGATCTGTGCAAATGCAATTCGAAGAGTCACTACTCTCTCTTCAATTTATTTAAGTGTACTTACATCTGGTAGTGGTGTGTTACATCTTATTTGGTCAGGTGTTGCAAATTGTGGCATTTTTCCATTTTCAAGTGATCTTTTCCATGGAAGACAAATTGTGCTAGTGGAAAATGTTCTATCATTTAATCTCAAGATGATGTATTCTTTTTGAAATTCAGGGGTGAAAGACTTAATGTTATTTTTGAAATGTAATTCCTCGTAAATCGCACATGCAATACAAGAAGTGTCTTCAATTTGTTTCATATAGTTTTGTGTTGCGTCTCTTTCTCCTAGACGATGATGTGTAGCAATTGTTGCCTGCATTGCCTCCTCACCATTTTGACGATGAAAATGGTGATGATATTTTTTATAGGAAATGTGATGTTTGTGTTCAGTAGGAAGTTTGTAAATGCACTCATGTTGTGCACGCACAACTTTTTTTAGGTTGTGATATGTGAGTTTTTGTTTCTTTCTCAAGCTTCCTTCCACCTCAAGATGATCGGTTGTACAATTGAGAGGTATAGAAGGAAGTGCATTGATGTATTTATGTCTTTCATGTATGACCTTTTTCAAGTTGTGATAATTCAGTCTATGCTTTTTGTTTAAGCTCTCTATCACCTAATTATAATTGGAATGAGTTTCATCGTGACTACATAGCGTGCGACGTTTATGTAGATTCGTTGTGGTTTGGTTGGCATGGACAGTGAATCTTGAACTAGAAGTATTTCTTATCAAAGTTTGATAATGGATGTGTGTTGTATCTTTTTTCGACGATATAATGTCAATTATTTTATCGTAGTTTGAATTAGTACAGTAGAAATGGACAGTGTCATTTGAAAGGATTGACCAGACCTGGATATTTACTCTGAATGTGACATATATCCAGTGCAAACAAAATGTCCCACCCTCTATATTTCCTTTCTCATATGGAATTGCCATATTTACAAGATATTGTTGTCATCTTCCAATTTTCGGCATACTTTCTATGAGATATGGTAGAAGGTGTTGATGCAAGCAGTCAAATTCCTGTTGACTTCCACCTATAATTGCATTGCAAAAGGATTGTACATTGTAAAGGCGTAGTGAGTGCACATCAAACTCTGTTGCTATCAAATAACAGATTGCATTGAACAAACTATCTCCATAGTTAGATGTACTAGTTGTTGCTATGTTTAATCCATGAGAGTTCATAGGATGCATAATTTGTTTCCAATGGGATTGAAGGTCTTTGCAGGTTAGCGACAAGTAAATATCAGATCCTCCAAGATTTCATATGGATAATTTTTTATAGATTAGTGGTTCATAATGACCACTTAAAGGATTGGCATCATGGAACAAGATGCAATATGAATATCTAAATGCAGTTTTGTTGAATAGTAGATATCTTCTTTTTCTTGTTAATGACCGAATTCCAATTGATATATTCAGCCACTTGGCTAGCCACCATATACAAAATGTATCTCCCCAAAGTCCTCTCTCATGTGGAGGTAGGGTTGCAGATGCAAAGAAATCCATCTTTGAAAGATATATACTAACATCATGTATTCGATGCAATTGGTAAAGAAAATCATATGCCAATCTGTATTGATACGATTCTAATGCCTCAATGTTTCCATTTTATAAACAAGCTAAGAAATTATCTATCATTAATCCATTGTGCAGCTCAGTCGAGGAATAACAGAAGTGCAATAGAACTTTAAATGCATCGAAGAGGCAATCTCCCGCAGTATACGAAAATGCATCTAATATGAAAAGGCCATTGTTACACAATATCTTGTCGATGTTGTCATGTACAATGGAGTGTGCATCTATTTGATAGCATTCAACATCTATTGCTTGCTCCATCTTTTAAGTTGTGATTTTCAAGATGTTTCTTAGTTATGTTTAGATAATACGAAAATAGAAAAAAAGATAAGTATAAGTTTGGGAGTGAATAACAACTCTCATATGTATCCTTCAACCTTTTTTCATCTCAAATCCAGTTCTTCGTGGTTTCTATAGCATATGACAGAGAAACAAAGCTATAGTTAGTGCCCAACCATATAGAAGAGATAATGCAAATAAAACAATAGTATCAATTTTCTCAGTACAAAGATTGAGTATTTAGCTAGCAAATCGCAAAACACCATCCCAAAAATTTTCTGTGTGTAAAGCCCATTTTATAAACTATATAGAAGAGATTTAACTAGAAAATTGCAAAACATCGACCTAACAATTTTTTGTGTGTCAAGCCCATTGGCCAAAAGAAATTTGACAGTTGAACAATCTTTTTTTCGTCTTCTCAACAACTATTGGAAGTCTAAACCCTTATAAGAGTTATATTTATCATGTGGGAATATAATCTGAAATCAACATTAATGTTTGGACCCAACTCGTTTTGTTCTTTATCTTCATCCTCTACCCAGGATTTGCATTTTAGGTCTTGGAACTTTATCTTTATAACTTATTGAAATATGTCACCGATAATGATGGACAATGCGTGACAATGGTGTGCAATTTTGTTGCAGTTTGGTTACCTTTGTATCATACTTATCCCTTCTACATCTACCTGCAGTTTTCTTCTACAAGAGCATTTTGCAAAGGCATGTAGGTACTCATTCCCGGGAAAGGTGGGAATATCATCGAGGGCATGGTGGGAAGGCTAAAGAATTTCCTTATTCAATTGAGGCGTTAGATTTCCACTCTGTCACATAAGGCAAAGGACCAGTATTTGTAATGCTAGAAAAAATGACAGTCAGAGTTGTGCACACAACATTGGCATACATATGGTGCAGAGTTTGGAGAAACAATTGGAGAAAAATTTAAGAGCGGGAGGAAAAGATATGCCAACCTCTATGGAAAGTCTGCAAGATAGGAACGATGAATAAATACCTAAACATTCTTACTTGCAAACTGTAAATAGTAAACAGTAAAGAAGGAATATGAATGAAACTACGGTATTGAAACTTACTCGTCAATGATGAATGACAGAATCGTAGGTCCAATTGTGAGTGCAGGATTTCAACCCTGCAAAGTGCAATAACAGATCCTGGAACGGAACTTTTTTCTTTATAACTTACTTAAATATGTCACCGATAAAGATGGATAATGCCTGACAATGGTGTGTTATTTTGTTGCAGTTTGGTTATCGTTGTATCATACTTAGCCCTTCTACACCTACCTGCAGTTTTCTTCTACAAGAACATTTTGCAAAGGCAACGAGCTTGACATCGTATTTTCATGTGAAATACACAGGTTTGATTTTCGTATGGGATAGGTAGGTATTCATTCTCGGGCAAGGTGGGAATATCATTGAGGGCAAGGTAGGAAGGCTAAAGAATTTCCTTATTCAATTGAGGCATTACATTTCCACTTCGTCACATATGGAAAAGGACCGGGATTTGTAATTCTAGAAAAAATGACAGTCGGAGTTGTGCAGACGACATTGGCATGCACATGGTGCAGAGTTTGGGGGGAAAAATGGAGGAAAATTCGAGAGCACGAGAAAACGATATGCCAAACTCTATAGAAAGTCTGCAGGATAAGAATGATGAATAAACACTTAAATATTCTTACTTGCAAATTGTAAATAGTAAATAGTAAACAACGAATATGAATGAAACTATGGTATTAAAACTTACTCATCAATGATGAACGACAAAATCGCAGGTCCAATTGTGGATGCAAGATTTGAACCCTGCAAAGTGAAAAAAAAGCTCCAACTATGGGTGCAGGACTCCAACCTTGCAAAGTTGAAGAAAAAAAATCAAGTAGCAAGCAGCAAACCAGTGTGCAAGCACCAACAGGTCCAATTGCAAGTGCAGGACTTCAACCTTGCAAAGTTGAACCAAACCACAACAAGCAGCAACCAATGAACCAACGAACCAGTGAACAAGCAACAACCAGTGAACCAATAAAGAATATATGTATCTTCAATGATTACTAAATTGCATTCCAAACATAGAAGAAATATGAAACATATGATGACTATGTGAGTGGTGGTGGACAACAATATTGCCCAAATTCACTGCAAGATTGTATGCAAAAATTGGAGGAAAAATGTACTCTGACAGGCCTATTTAAGTAAACATTTAAGGTTGTTAGGCATGTTTAAGGGCATCACGCTATGTAAACATTTAAGCTCTCAAGCCTATTCAAGTACCTCAAAAAGAGTGTCAATGCTCAAAACTTTCGATATGTAAACATTTCAATAAAAATTCAAAAAGAGCAAGGATGCTCAAAACTTTGGATATGAATAGTGAAGTTGGCAATAAGACTTCGAATCTATTCTTTAATGAGATGATGACAAACAATTATTTTTTATTATATAAAAAATAATATTTTTTATTTTCTAGTTCTAACAATAGAGATTGTGCAAAAATTTATAGTCAAAGGACAAATTAATGTGAAATCAACTATTTATCAATAGCTATAATCCCTTTATGCCTAATAAAGATTATTAACTTACATAAAATTTATAAACTTACCTATAACCAATCAAACACAAAATCAACACTCCTACTATAAAAGAAGTGGTGAAAAGCCATCTTCTTTTTAGTTTAAACACTTGATTTGATTTTAAAAGTGGAAGAAAATTGTTTTAAAAAAGTTATATATGTGACAGATTACAATTACTTTGGCTGGTGTCTGGTCCGTCTGCGCCATGCTTGTATCTGCTTTACTGGGAGGCCCGATGTTAGGAGGGTCAGGTGGCCTGCTTACAAGGAAATATGTACAGGTTATTTAATGTTTGGTATTTTTCTGTGTTATGTCTACTCTCTTGTTATTTTTTTTAGTTTAGTTGAATCTTTTAACTATTAAATATTATTTAGACTTAGATGTTGAAATGCCTTTCATCCCAAGAAAAGAAGAGAAGAGATGTTACCATATTTTCCATGGTGGGTCTTTCGCTTAGTCGCCTTGAACCAATGAAATAAAAATGAAAAAAATGAAGAGTCCTGGCTTGGGCACCAAGAACATCGTGGAAAATAACATCACACAGAGGCACGTAGTTTGAAGAGAGTCATCATTCATTGTGAGTTTTATGCGTAGCAGTAGTTCACCGAATACAATAATTAAGACAACATATATGATCTCATAACTATCGTCAAATTAGCACTTGCGTAGGTTGGAATTAGATAGATAAATTATATTGCGTCGTCATATTCTTCTTACGCACCCACTGCAATGCACCATGACCGATCAATCCAAACTGATTTCTGAAGGCAGGTGTACCCAATTCAATAGCACTAGTTGTTACTTAATTAATGCGCATCAAGCTTTACTTTGGCTTTGTGCAATTGCGTGCTTCTTCATCTATATATACAGAAAAACCCACCTCCATTTATATCATCTCATTCTACAATATATCAATTGTATATCGTCTCATCTCATTACTGGACTGCTTTAGGGTTGGGTTGAATACTGACTTGTTACCAGTTTATTAAATTTGGAGAATGGAGCGTATTATTTGTAAGTACAGGAATAATGCTGCTCTTGTTTTTCTAATGGCAGTGGTTCTTTTTTGGGGGATGAGCTGCAATGCAAATTCTGCTGCTGCAAGCAGAAAAATGAAGTTAGAAGATGTAGATGTTAATTCTGGTGATACTGCTGTTGCTCCTGCAGTTCCTCCGTCTGAGCCTGCGCCTGAGCCTGCAACGACGACCGTGACCTTTTTCATGCACGACGTAGTTGGAGGACCGAATCCCACAGCCAAGCCCCTTTCCATCTCAGGAGGCAGCAGCACCTTAATTAATCCCAGTGGATTAATACCTCCTATTACTTCTGCGGGAGGCCTACTTAATCTTCCCTTTCAAAATGGCGGTCCTCTCCCACTAACCTTTCCAAGCGGTGCACTTCCCCAGAGTTCTCTGCTCAGTGGCCAGTTTCCAGCTACTTCCATTAATCCAAACGGATTTGTCTCCCCTGCTAATCCTTCTTTTGTGAATGGAGTTGGCCCCATTATTCCTGCAGCTACTAGTGCTGGCTTGCTTAATCCCTTACTTCAGAATGGCCCGGTTCTCCCATTAACGTTTCCAAACGGCTTTGTACCCTCTTCTTCCACTAATCCTCTCCTCAATGGAATCGGCATTAATAATATTAATGGCCAGAACCTTCAGTTTAATCAATTCCCAGCAGGTTCTAATTTTCCTTTCACCTCCCAGCAGGGTATTCCCTTAATCAATTCTCCTAATTTACTTAACCCACTGCCTAATTCGCCGTTTCCCGGAGCTGGAACACTGGGTGCAGTCCCACTCCCATTGAATCAGCAGGGCGGTCAGGGGTTGGGCAGTAGTAGCAATGAGGTTATAGTGATTGAGGACCCGTTGACGGAAGGGCCGGATGAGTCTTCTGCTTTGGTGGGTAAAGGAGAGGGATATTACATGCCCTCTCCTAAAGATGCCAACACCCTTCTCATGACTTTCACTGCAAAATTCGAGGAAGGATCGGAGTACGAGGGCAGCAGCATCGAGTTCTCTGGCGAAGACAACAGTGCATTGCCTGAGAGGGAGATCGCAGTAGTTGGGGGAAGTGGTAAGTTCCACGACGCGAAAGGCCACGCTCTCATCGAGACCGTTTCCAACAGTGCTGATGTAACTGTGCTCAAGTTCACTGTCAACCTCACTTACTAGCATATCTATCATTAAATAAATTCTCTTTCGTTTTTCTCTTAGAGATCAATCTCAATGTAAGTGGCTTCTGTGTTGTATGCACTTGAAACTAAAATATGAAAAACTAGAGTTGGACACACAAAATGTATAAATCCTTTTTGAGGATGATGCTCATGACTCATCAATCTGTTTGTAGTGTTGCTGAAGTTGAACATAGATACACATCAATCTGTCTGCAGTGTTGTTGAAGTTTAACATGAATACACATCAATCTTCTGTAGTGTTTCTGAAGTTGAACATAGATACGCATTAATTCATGAAGGCAAAGGGTTTTCAATATACCGATTGTGATTGATTGATTGGGTAACAATTTAGTGAACAAACCTGTATTGAAATGCATGAGGATCGAATATTTTATTGTTGGAGAATAATGTCTAAATGACATAACTATCATATAGTTGTGGTGTAACTATTATTAGTTAAGGGTTTTTCTATTGTATATTTCAAGTAGTTGTGTTGTAACTATTATTAGTATTATTAGCATAGCCGTAAACTAGTGGTTGGTGAACTTCTAAAGATTTTGGTTGGTTCAGAAAATGAAAAGCTAATCATTTAGATGTGGCAATCAATTAGCCACTATAGTAAATTTTAAATATGATAAAGTAAAAGTAAAAAAAAAAACATGTAAAAAGATGTTTTTATAATAATGAGGAAGTTAGTGATTGAAATTACAACCATTGATTTATTAGGACGACTAAGAATATTTCATTAATATTTAATCTTGTCCATACAAAACTGATTAAGCACTAAAAACCTATTAAATGTGCCCATTATTAATAAGTGTATGCTTAATTAGTTATATTGTAACTATTATTAATTATAGGTTTTTTTATTGTATATCTCAAGTGGTTTTAGATCTACAAATTTAGGAATCACTTGAATTTTCAATTATAGGCTATATATGTAATGTTGGTTTGATCAAATTTAGGAGTCACTTGGATTGCTATATATGTAATGTTGGTTTGATGAATTGATATGAGAGTGAGTGAGACAATTCATCTCATTTTGTTTATAGTTGTATCCATGTCTTTTGTTAGTCTCACAGTTTTGAAGAGGTTTTAAATCTACAAATTTAGAAGTCACTTGGATTTTTTTTATTTTATATATATATATATATATATATATATATAGGTTTGATGAATTGATATGACAGTGAGTGAGACAAATTCATCTCATTTTGTTTATAGTTGTATCTATGTCTTTTGTTAGTCTCACAGTTTTGAAGAGGTTTTAAATCTACAAATTTAGAAGTCACTTGGATTTTATTATATATATATATATATATATATATATATATATTGGTTTGATGAATTGATATGAGAGTGAGTGAGACAATTTGTCTCGTTTTGTTTATAGTTGTATCCATTTCTTTTGTTATTTTTTTAAAGATTAATCATTCCACCTCAGATATCCATGTCTTTTGTTATTTTTGTTGGAAAATTAATCATTCCACCCCAAAAAAGACGGCTTATTTCAATGGATCAAATTGTGAAGAGGTTACCGCCTTATCCATTCAATATTTGAAAGAGGTGACCCCCTTATCCATTCAATATTTGAAGAGTTACCACGGCCACGGATATATCTCTATCTATTCGGAGTGGCAAAGGGGCACCATCCTCAAAATAATTAAATGTATCAAATGTTGAAATAATTGAAGAACTAATTGATAATTAATTTTTGAGAGTGTTATTTTGAATCTGAGTTTGTAAACTTATGTTAAATTTTCAGTTTTATTAATGTTAATACAGAGTAATTTGTTTCAGCCGTTGATATCAAAATACAAAAATTTTGGTGATATTTGCAAACTGTAACTATCATAATCCTACTTATGTATCTAGAAGAGAAGAGGTGATGTTGTATATATTAGAGTGTTGAAAAACTGGTGTATTTTTTTATGATACACTTTTGAGGATTGATAATGTGCAACCCCTCTAGCTTGTCATTCTCAACAAAAAATATATGCATGGACTTTATTGTTGTTTAAGATGCAAATGTATATGTATTATGGACACAATTTTATTAAGACAATACAATGCATTTCACTTTTGATTTTTTTTATTTTTTTTTTTAGGTCTGGTAGATTTTAGATCTATTATTCTCTTATAATTTTTGTCGTTATGGTTCGGGTGCTTATGATATTATCTTCTTTGGTTTGTGTAAGCTTTTAAATATGCATTGCAAAAATGTTGGATTCAAATTTTGTGTAAGCTTTTAAATATGCATTGCAAAAATGTTGGATTCAAATTGTAAACACTAGATTCTAGATCTATTATTCTCTTATAAATTGTGTCGTTATGGTTGGGGTGTTTATGATATTACCTTCTTTGGTTTGTGTAAGCTTTTAGATATGCATTACTTACAAAAATGTTGGATTCAAATTATTATAATACTTTCTCAGCTACACATCTTATTAGGAATTTATAATCTTCATCGGCACATTAATATTTTGACCTGATATGTTCTCTCATACTTAATGTTCAATTAAAGAGGAGAATGTAGCTTCCAAAAAAATAACTGATAAAATAGAACATTTGATAACTATGTTGATGGTTCCAATTTTTTTTAAAGTTTTGAACTGTACTTGACATGAATGGTATTGAATGAGGGATAGGTAATATTAAGAATCTCATTTATATGTTGTCGTTGTACTTGACATGAATGGTATTGAATGAGGGATAGGTAATATTAAGAATCTCATTTATATGTTGTCGTTGCTCTTGCATATTTACATGCTCAGTCTTCATTATTTTATCAAAATAATAATGATGGTGTCTTTATGAATATGGGTATATTACAAATTGGTATCAAAGACAAGGTTACAACACTCGAGGTTCATGGAATATTTACCACACCTTTAAAAAACTGAGTTGAATGAAAGAAGAGATATTGAGACTACTTCGGATGAGGAGCCTCAAAGTGGAACTTCAGAGTTGCAGGGAAGATAATGAGAAGATAATAAAAGCTCAAGAAGAGCATGATGAATTAAATGCTTCCCTACTACAGAGTTTTACTAAAGTTTTGAAAAAAATGCATCAGGACATATTCCATGATCCAGATTTATGAGCGGAACGAAATGAAACATAGATCTATAACATTAACATAGAGATACAGTGAACAATAGCAGAGATACAATGAAGCTTGAATTCTATTCAATAAATAAATTTGTTGAAACTGTAAAATGCATAATGAAACAATTTTGCTCGAATGGTGGTAGATAATCTCTGAGAAGAGATATGGTGGCTATTCACATTCATCTAAGCACATTACAATGAGGCTTCCAAACCTTTTTAGCATCAAGAAGTAATCATAAAACCCTATACATCCAAAAACCTAACCCTAGGAGATGAAGTGACAAAATTCATGTGGGCCCTGATGAGGTAAGTTGGTAAATCAACTTTTTGGAATCGTAATTTTTGCATAAGATCTTTGTTTTAGGCGCACGATAGCTCGTTGGAAAGGTCTATTCGAGAACTACACATGTTGTCATCACACTTTGATCACGTTTACACTGTGACTGTGGAGAGCCCAAAAAAACGTTGTTTAGGGCCTCAAAATGGCCTCAGAAGTTTAGGACCAGAAAACCTAGAAAAAAACGGCCAAGATGAAACCTGTATGTGAGCCAGTTGGAATAGGTGGGTGGCCACCAATATCCACCTGGATCATTCCAAGTAATAATGATAAAATTCCTTCAAGGAAGAGGTCCCACAATATTAAGAAACATACATCTAGTGATGGGACATATACTCCATCAGACTCATCAAATAATGACAAAATTACTTCAAATGATTCAATCAACAATGTTTCATAGCCTTCTTATTATGGACATAATAAGAAAAGGAATTACAAAGACTTTTTATAAGGGGTTTTAGAAAGGTAAAGCCACCTACCTTTGATGGTGAGGTGAAATCGGGTGAAGAAGTTGAAGCATGACTTCTTGGAATAAGGAAATACTTTCAAGTACATGACTATTCTGGGAACATGAAGGATAGGGTGGCCATTTTTAATATGAATGGAAAATCATCTATTTGGTGGGAAGACCTAAAAAAAGTGAAGAAGATTAGTGAGTCAAAAAATCATGTGGAAGGAACTTAAGAAATACCTTCAGCAAAATACCTTTCAAAGAGGTGATATGATGGTAAGATCAAACAATTTCAAGAAATAAAATTTGGGCAACTAACTATGGATGACTATGCAAGATCATTTTTGGAAATTTTAAGGTATGTCCCATATATTAGGGATGAGAAGGTAAAAATTCAGCACTTCCTTGGTGGACCACCTCAATATTACGAATTCATGATTGAATTTGACAAGCCTAAAACTATTGATGAGACAATCAAGAATGATAAATACTACTATGAACAAGACAAACATAAACTAGAATTCAATGAGGCATGGAAGGGAAAGAGAAAGGAGAAATATGAATAGAGAAAGAAAGGATTCAAGCCTCAGTAGTACAAAAGTCAATCAAGTAATTTTTTATCCAAGTTTCCCAGCATGAAGTAGTTTTTAGTAGAACTACCCATGATAGAGTGGAAAACATCTAGTAGAATTAGTGGGAGGGATGTCAAGGGAGCCTTTCAAAGGGACTCTAAAATGTTGGGGATGTGGAGGAGATCATCTACCTAGAGATTGTCTCTGTGGACATAAAAATAATAAGACTATCCACAACATGCAAGAAGCTACAACAATAAATGATGTAGCAACGACCATTCCTAGAATCTATACTTCTTAGGAGGATCAACAAGTAAACCACCAAGCATCAATGGTAGAATTTGCAGGTAAGATTTATAAGAAAATTGGTTTTAGTTTGATTGATATAGGATCTAGTCATAGTTAAGTTGCACCTAAAGTTGTTGACACTTGTATTCTTAAAAAATGAAAGCATAATAAAACATGGTTAGTGCAGTTGGCTACATGAATTAAGAGAAATGTAAGTGAGTTGGTGGTGGTATGTCCATTGGAAATGAATGGACTATTCACACGGGAAAATTTAAATATCGTACACTTGGTTGATATGATGTTTTGATTGGCATGGATTGGCTAGAAGCACATAAGTAAAACTTGACTACCAAAATAAAACTTTTCTCTACATAAATGATGATGGACATCCAAGAACAATGAAAGGTACTCCAAAACTGATATCCATAAAATAGATTTAATCCTTACAATTGAAGAAGAGTTTCAAAAAAGGTTGTCAGTTGTATGGAGTTCATGTGTTGGAATCAGTAGAAAATAAAGGCTCAAAGTTCAAAGAATATCCAATAATTTAAACATTCAAGGACATATTTCCAGATGAGATGCGTGGTCTACCTCCAAGACATTGAATTTTCAAATGATCTTATGTTGTAAGTTTCATTAGTTTCCATATCTCCTTATATAATGAGTGCTTTAATGAGGATGAAAATGTAATTGCAAGAGTTGTTATAAATATATATATATATATATTATACGAAGTGTGTCTTGTTAGGGAGCACCAGTATTATTTGTGAAAAGGAAGGTTGGGAACCTTATACTATGCATATACTATAGATAGTTGACCAAGGTTAGAGTGAAAAACAAGTACCCATTGCCCCAGATTGATGAATTATTTGATCAAGTAAGAGGAGGAAAAGTGTTCTCAAATATTGACTTGAGATATAGATATCATCAAGTTAGAGCCAAAGATGAAGATATTCATAAGAAAAAATTTGGGACAAGGTATGGTCATTATGAATATGTGGTAGTAACATTTTGAATCACCAATGCACCAACCACATTCATGTGCCTTGTGAACAACATCTTCAGTAAACATTTGGATAAATGTGTATTGATTGTATTGATGATATCCTTATCTGTTCAAAATCTGACAAAGAACTTGAGGATCATCTTATAATGGTTTTGCAAATACCGAGAGAGAATCTATTGTATTCTAAGTTCAGCAAATGTGGTTTTTATCAAAAATAGATCCATTACTTGGGACACATCATCTCAAAACAAGGAATTGCATTTGATCCAGAAAAGATTGAGGGCATCATGAATTGACCCACTTTGAAAATGTGACAAACATGAGATTATTTATTGTACTTTCAAGATATTATCGTAGATTCATTAAGGGATTTATCAAAAAATTTCATCTAATAACTTCATTGCAGAAGAAAGGGATAATTTTTTTGTGGTATTTGAAATGAAGAAAGTTTTCAATAGTTGAAACACCTTCGTACCAATGCAGTAAATTCTAAAAATAGAAAATCCAAACATATATTTTATAGTGTGTACAGATGCATGTAAAGAATGACTTGGTGGATTTATTATGAAATATACCATGTGGTGAGTTATGAGTCCATAAAACTAAAAGAACATGATCATTCATGACCTAGAACTTAAATCTACAATTCGTGCACTAAAGGTGTGCCATCATTACTTGATGAGAAGTAAACTGTTGTTGATGGAAGATCACAGTTGGATGAAGTACCTATTTGATCATCCTCACTTGAATTCCAGAAAGGATAGATGGTTAACTGTTATCAGTGAATATGACTTTGAGATAAGACACATAAATGGAAAAGAGAAAAAAATCAGTCAATGCACTCAACAAAAGCATGTGAGTGGTACATAAGGAAGCCAATAGTATTTGTGAATTTGGACCAAAGATTATAATAATAGAATATTTGTGTGAGGATGGGCACTTCATTCAAATAAGAATCAGTTTACAAAAATAACCACTTGAACAAAAATGTAATGGTTACTAGGTGACTGAAGATGGATTGTTGATATAAAAAGATAGATTAAATAGTCCTAATTCAATAGAGTTAAATAAACTCATTTTAGATTAAATACAAAAGAAACCATACTCAATACACCCAAGATAACAAAATATTATTACTATAACAAGAAAGCAATATTATTGGCCTAGAGTGAAAAAGGATATTGCAAGATGCATTGAATTCAAATAGGTCAAAGATGAACACAAACATCCAGCTGGTTTGTTATAACCCTTGCTAATTCTCGAGTGGAAATGGGAAGTAATAACAATTTATTTCATCATAGGACTACCTAAGCCAGTGAAAAAACATGATTATATCATGGTTGTGGTTGAAAAAATGAGCAAGGCTACTCACTTTATTCCCACAAAATCTACACAAAGTAGTCAACATTGCATAAATCTCTATGAGGGAAATTTTCAGGTTGCATGGGATGCCTACAACAATTATATCTAACAGAGATTCAAAATTTACATCAAATTTTTGGATGCCTGCACTTCTTATCATCCACAAATAGATAGGCATGAAGAAATAAAAATCAAATATTGGAAAATATGCTTCGGACATATGTTACAAAAAAACCAACTAAATGGTAAGACTACCTACACCTAGTAGAGTTTTCTTATAACAATGGTTATCAAGCATCATTGAAAAGGATTTTGTTTGAGGCACTTTATGGTAGAAGATGCAATACCCCAATAAATTAGGATAATATGGTCATCATAATCATGCTTGGACTAGAAATGTTTAAGGAGATGGAACAAGAGGTTATTAAGATTAAACAAAATATCGAAATTACTCAAGACAAACAAAAACGTTATCCAGACAAAAACATAATTCATAAAGAGTTTAAAAATCGAGAACATGTTTATCTCAAACTTAAACTATAAAGGAGTTCCCTGAAACCTTGAACCTGTATCAAGCTTACACCTAGATACTATGGGCCACTTGAGATCTTAGAAAGGATGTGGCTAGTAGCATATAAACTTTCATTACCTACTAACATTAAAAACACATAATGTTTTCCATGTCTCATTTCTTAAGAAATATGTACATGATCCTAACCATGTTATTGACTGGTCTGTGATTTAGGTGGAACTAGAGGGAGAGTTCTAGCAAGAACCCATATGCATCCTAGACAAGAAATTAAAATTTCTCCAAAATTGAGCCATGGCTACTTGAGAGTTGGAGGATTCCATTAGAGACGAATATTGTTAGACAATAAACACCAAAATAGCCTGAAAATAGAGAGAGAAGTAACTCCATGCATTGAGAATTAAATATAAGAATGAAAGATAAGCCTCTTTGAGAGGCAACCTCATTTTACAATAAAATAAATTTACAAGATGAGATGATTCTAAAACTATAAATCATTTGTATATATAGGTTATAAAGAATACAATTACAATTAAAGGGTCTACCTGACAACACTAATATAAGAATAGAAATGCAATTACTCAATACCTAGGTATTTTTCTAGGGATTAAATGGGGCTTTGTCTAGGGATTAACATGTCCCTCCCCTTCAAATAAGTGTTTTCCTCAACACTTGATTAGTTGTAGATTTTTCTACATGAAAAAAGCATCTTCCCAAGTTGCCTCTTCGACTAGTATGTTCTTCCACTTGATGAGGTACTGAGTAATATCTTGATTTTTTGTCTACTTAATCCTTGTTTCAAGGATTGTTTAAAGCTCCAGTATTATTTTTCCTTCTTCATTAATCTCTAGAAATATAGTTTGAACTAGGATCTTATTGTCGATTACCTCATTTTATCAAGAAACATGGAAGACTAGATGTACACATGAAGATGGAGGAAACTCCAGTTTGTATGCCATACATCCAATCCTCTTCGACACTTTATAGGGACCATAGTACTTGGGTGCGAATTTATTGTCCTTCTTTTATTTATTGAAGGAAATTTGTTTATGTAGTTGTAGCCTAAAAAATACCCAACACCCGACTTCAAGTTCCCTTTCACTGTGATGTTGATATGTTCATTGTTTCATCCTATTTTATGTTGTAATCAAGTTGTCCTTCAATAGTTTGAGAACCTCTTGTTGGTGCTCTATGTGTTCCTCCACTTCTTGAACCTTCACTTTCCCTCTCAAGGTTGATGTGATGGATAGAGGATGATAACTAGAAAGTTTTGTAAATGGGGAATTTTTTTATGAAGTATGGAAGGATGTGTTGTACCACCATTCTACCAAGGGAAACCACTTGACCCATTAGGTCTATTTATTGGATGTAAAGAAATTAAGATACCCTTCTAGGCATTTTTTTATCACAATCGCAGTTTTCCCATTGGATTGAGGATGCTAAGAAGAAATGTGAGTTGATTGAGTATCCAAACAAGAAAATTATGCAATCCAAAATTTCCAGTGAAAATTGGATCTCTATCACTTAAAATAATCTTGGGGATTCCATGTAACTTCTAAATTCTTTCTATGAATGTTATGGCCATTGCAATTTCTTTAAAAGGATGAGAAAGAGATAAAAATGGGAATACTTTGTGATTCTATCCACTACAACCATGATGACATTCTTTCCTTCAAACTTGGGTAGACCTATAATAAAATCCATTGAAACCTTTTCCCAATGTTGACTTGGTATGGATAATGGTTGTAAGAGACCTAGGATCTTGATTGTATCTCCCTTATTTTATTGATAGACCACACATTCAACCACAAACTTTTGAACATCATTTTTAAGACATTCCTAGAAAAATCATTCTTCATCATGTGGAAAGTTTTTAAAAACCCTCAATGCCCTCCTATAAAAGAAATGTGCAATTCTAAAAAGACATTTTGTTTGAGATGTGAATTATTACATAAATATAAGAAATCTTGATACCATAGTAAATAATTCTTCCACACAAATTTATCTAATATACTGGGTCCTCTTGTAATTATTGAATGATCTTGCATACCTATTGATCTTGTTTCCATTCTATCATTGCTTCTTCCACTCAATCAGATTATGGAATGCAAATAAAACATAATAAAACCTTTGTGTCTTCTTATTTCCTTGAAAGTGCATCTACCACCATATTTTTTTCATTTTTTGTAGATAATTTCAAAGTCATAGCCTAACATATTTTTAACCCATTGTGTTTCTCTTTTGAAGATAATTGTTGTCTCAAGAAGTACTTCAAACTATCATGATATGTTTTTACAATGAAGTTGTTGGGTATGTGATATATTCTTTGCACGACCAGCACTATTGTTTGCTACGTTGTGTCGAGCGTGTAAGAGGGTTTGAGGGGGGGTTCGAGGGAAGCACCCCCGAGAATTTTTTTTCCTCGGGAAACATGTCACATTTTTACCTCGTTTTTCGTGTCTCCTCGATTCTCGTGTCCATTGTTGGTCGGTTTTTTGGCACATGGTTTTTTCTGATGGTTTTCTTTTTTCGGTTAAGGAATTAGGGTTGTTGACTAATCCATGTCATTGGGTTAGGGTTTTGGATGCCACTAGCTCCTATATGTATATTGTATTGTAAACAATGTAACACCATGAATAAATATAGAATATGTTGGTTTTCCTGGTTTGGGTTTCCAGGGGAAAAATCTCTGTGTAATGTGTGTATTTTCCATTGTATTTTTTTTGTTATTTTATTGAAAATCTATTTGCAATAAGATATTGTACATGGTTAAAATATACATAAGTGTCTTCCAATTAGCTAAGGGTTCCATTTATTAATTGCATGTAATATGACCAACATTTTCTTATCATAAATGGGTTTGAGTAAGTTATTTCCTTTAATATTGCTACTTTCAAAGGAAATGGGTCTTCCTTCTTGCATTAAAACTCCACCAATTCCATGCATGAGGCATCACACTCCACAATAAAGGTTTTTGTGAAGTTAGATGTGGCAAATATAGAATTCATACACATATCCTCCTTAAGTTTTTCAAAAGATTTGGTTGCTTCTTGAATCCAAGAAAATGCCTCTTTTTTTAATAAAGTTGTAAAAGGTGTTTCTATTTCACCATAATTCTTGACAAACGTGCAATAATATCCCATCAATCCTAAGAACCCTCTAAGATTATTCAAGGTTTTTGGAATTGTCCATTTCATCTTAGCTTTAATTTTGTTAGGGTCCACTTTGACACCTTCATGAGATACAAAATGACCCAAATATTTCACTTCTTGAACCCTAAAGGCACACTTGGAAGGATTTGCATATAGTTTTTGTTCTTCCAATAGTTGTAAGACCTTGTGAACATGTTGTACATGCTCTTCCCAAGATTTGTTGTAGATTATTATATCATCAAAAATTCTAACACAAATTTGTTGAGGAAGGGTCTCAAAATAGAATTCATCAAGATTTGAAATGTTGAAGGTACATTAGTAAGGCCAATTGGAATCACCAAAAAATCATAATGACATTCATGCATTTTAAAGGTTATTTTAGGGATGTCTTCTTGCCTCATTCTGATTTGATTATATCTAGAACAAAGATCCAACTTAGTAAATAAAATTGTTCCTTGCAATTCATCAATGACATAAATAGGAAACATATCTTTAATAGTCATTTTGTTGAGTTATCTATAATCTGGACACATACTTCATGAACCTTTATTTTTTATAACCATCACCACTCATGAAGAGAAATCACTTTGGCTTGGTTGAATGATGTGAACCTCTAACATTTCTTGAATCATATGCTCAATATCATTGTTTTGTGCAAATGGGTAGCTATAAGGCCTAATCATAGATGGTACACTTCCCAGTTGCAAATGATTAGCATGGTTATGATATTGAGCAGGTGGAAAACCCTTAAGCATCTCTTTGTTTGTCGATAAGTTTTTGGATATCCATAGGGGCAAAGGGTATAGATGTTTGAACATTTAGTGAGCACAAATATGCAATTACACCATGGTTTCCCTTTTTTAGCAATTTTATCAAGTTGTTAGATATTATCACTTTAGAGGGTTCCCTTGGATACCTCAAGTTGTTAGATCTTATCACTTTAGAGGGTTTTCATTTTTTAGTCATTTCTTTTCACCGCATTTATGCCCCTTGTTATACTTGTTGTCACAATTGAAACATAGCCCTTTTACTCTTGTTTCATCCATTTGTTGAGGTGTCAACCTTGTAGGTTGAGTGATATTAGGAGAGGGAACATTGAGTTATATATAGTTGTTAGTGGCCACTCTTCTAGTAGCCATATTTTTACTTTCAACTCTCCTTGCCACACGATCATCCTTTTCAATTTTTTATTCCATAAATGTAATGCCCATCACAATTTTTGGGATGAGATTTTCATTTACAACTTTTTGCACCATAAAATGAGTGTCCATTCCATTTGTGGTGGGAGTTGAAATAAACCCTAAGTGGATATAACATGGTAGGGTAGCTTTGAACATTTTTATGTGCAATCTAAACGCAGGCTATACAGTGGTAAGGTGAGATAAAGAGGATGTCAGACTAGGGCAATGGAACTCGTACAACCACCTTCTCACATTCAGGTCATATGTCGAATATAATCCGTAGGCGTACGCAGAAATAGTTACAGCTTCGAACTATTATATGCCCGTATATGAAACGCCGGCCATCGAGAGGGATTTAAAAAATCGCCAAGGAAGTCACACAAGCTGTGTCATTCATTGTCAGTTTATAGTTATATGTGCACCGATAGTTCACCAAATACATAAATTAAGTACAACATAAATTATATGTGCACCGATAGTTCACCAAATACATAAATTAAGTACAACATACAGGATCTCATGGGTCATAACTATCGTCAAATAAGCATTTGGGTTGGTTGGACATATATATACTCAGTAGTGATAATGAAAATCTGGAATTAGATCGATAATTATATCGCGTCGTCATCTTATTCTTACGCACCCACTGCAATGCACCATGACCGATCAATCCAAACTGATTTCTGAAGGCAGGTGTACCCAATTCAATAGCACTAGTTGTTAACTTAATTAATGCGCATCAAGCTTTACTTTGGCTTTGTGCATTTGTGTGCTTCTTCATCTATATATACAGAGAAACCCACCTCCATTTATATCATCTCATTCTACAATATATCAATTGTATATCGTCTCATCTCATTACTGGACTGCTTTAGGGTTGGGTTGAATACTAACTGGTTAGCAGTTTATTAAATTTGGAGAATGCAGCGTATTAATTGTAAGTGCAGGAATAATGTTGCTCTTGTCTTTCTAATGGCAGTGGTTCTTTTCTAGGGGATGAGCTGCAATGCAAATTCTACTGCTGCAAGCAGAAAAATGAAGTTAGAAGATGTAGACGTTAATTCTGGTGATACTGTTGCTTCTCCTGCAGTTCCTCCGTCTGAGGCTGCGCCTGAGCCTGCAACGACGATTGTGACCTTCTTCATGCACGACGTAGTTGGAGGACCTAATCTCACAGCCAAGCCCCTCTCCGTCTCAGGAGGCAGCAGCACCTTAATTAATTCCAATGGATTAATACCGCCTATTACTTCTGCGGGAGGCCTAGGTAATCTTCCCTTTCAAAATAGCGGTCCTCTCCCAATAACCTTTCCAAGCGGTGCACTTCCCCAGAGTTCTCTGCTCAATGGCCAGTTTCCAGCTACTTCCATTAATCCAAACGGATTTGTCTCCCCTACTAATCCTTCTTTTGTGAATGGAGTTGGCCCCATTATTCCTGCAGCTACTAGTGCTGGCTTGCTTAATCCCTTACTTTAGAACGGCCCGGTTCTCCCATTAACGTTTCCAAACGGCTTTGTACCCTCTTCTTCCACTAATCCTCTCCTTAATGGAATCGGCATTAATAATATTAATGGCCAGAACGTTCAGTTTAATCAATTCCCAGCAGGTCCTAATTTTCTTTCACCTCCCAGCAGGGTATTCCCTTAATCAATTCTCCTAATTTACTTAACCCACTGCCTAATTCGTCGTTTCCTGGAGCTGGAACACTGGGTGCAGTCCCACTCCCATTGAATCAACAGGGCGGTCAGGGGTTGGGCAGTAGTAGCAATGAGGTTATAGTGATTGAGGACCCGTTGACGGAAGGGCGGGATGAGTCTTCTGCTTTGGTGGGTAAAGCGGAGGGATATTACATGCCCTCTCCTAAAGATGCCAACACCCTTCTCATGACTTTCACTTCAAAATTCGAGGAAGGATCGGAGTACCAGGGCAGCAGCATCGAGTTCTCTGGCGAAGACAACACTGCATTGCTTGAGAGGGAGATCGCAGTGGTTGGGGGAAGTGGTAAGTTCCAAGACGCGAAAGGCCACGCTCTCATCGAGACCGTTTCCAACAATGCTGATATAACTGTGTTCAAGTTCACTTCAACCTCACTTACTAGAATATCTATCATTTGATAAATTGTGAAGTAAGAAATGCAGAGAGAAAGAATAGAGCAGAAATAGTATTAAGTATATTGAGAATGTAAGGAGAAAGTACAATGAGAAGAGTTAATGAAGAAGTACTATGCAAAAGGAAAATAACTGAGCTAAATAGGTTCAAGCAAATCAAGAAAAGAAAGTGACCAGGACAGCTCTCAGTGTACAGTCAACCTGTTGAAGTTACATTATATTTAAGACTCCCTCTTAAATTCAACAGTTACAAACATCAGCATTGATTATGCCCAAGTGTTGTCTCTGAAAATCAAAAATAGATTTTCCCAATGGTTTTGTGAAGATATGTGCGAGCTGATCTAGAGAACCACATAATTGAAGTGCAATATCACCATTATTGACTAGCTCGCGGATGAAGTGAAAGCGAGTGTCAATGTGTTTGATTTTCTTGTGAAACACATGATTTTTGGATAGAGCTATTGCTGAAGTATTGTCACAAAATAGGAGTTGGATCATTTCCTATATGTAACATATCTTTCAATATTCTTCTCAGCCAGACAGCTTGACAAGAAGCTGAGGTAGCAGTGACATACTCTGCCTCTGCAGAAGATATTGATACAATTGGTTGTTTCTTTGATGCCCATGAAATCAGGTTCGAGCCCAGGTGAAAAGCATGTCCTGAGGTGTTTTTCCTGTCATCTAGGTTGGCTGCAAAATCACTGTTTGTGTAACCAGATAGTTGATTACTATCAGATTTAGTGTACCATAAGCCAAAATTGAGAGTTCCTGCAACATATCTCAGAATCTGTTTCGTCATTTTCCAGTGAGAATCTTTGGGAGATTCCATGAATCTGGAAACAAGGCTAGCTACATACATAATATCAGGCCTAGTTGCTGTAAGATACAACAAACTGCCTACTAAACTTTTGTACAGGGTAGGGTCCACTGTAGGGCCTTCATCTTTCTTGCTCAATTTTGTGCCTAGAGGTATAGGGGTTTCTGTTGGATTGCATTCTTCCATGCGAAATATTTTGATGATGTCTGCTGCATACTTTTTCTGACAGACAAAAATTTATTTGGTTGATTGATTAACCTCAATCCCCAAAAAATATTTCATGATGCCAAGATCTGTCATCTCAAACTCAGATTGCATGGCATGTTTAAAACTTGTTAACTCAAGATTTCCAATATATATCATGTCATCAACATATAAACATACAATCAAAATTTTACCGTGTTGATCAGTTTTGGTGTAGAGAGATGGCTCATTTTGACTTCTGCTGAAACCACTTTTGATCAGATAAGTGTCAATTATGTTGTACCAAACTCTTGGAGCTTGCTTTAATCCATACAAGGCTTTCTTCAGCCGATATACTTTGGTTGGGTGCTCTTGGACATCAAATCCAGGTGGTTGGTCGACATAAACTTCTTCTTCTAAGAAACCATTTAGGAAGGTTGACTTGACATCCATCTGGTATACTTGCCATTTATGTTGGGCTGCTATGGCCAATAGAGTTTTGACAATGTCTAACCTTTCTACTGGAGCAAAAGTTTCACCATAGTCAGTACCATGTTGTTGTGAGAATCCTTTGGCAATAAGTTTTGCCTTATGTTTTTTGATCTGCCCTTTTTCATTGAGTTTAGTTTTGTAAACCCACTTGACACCAATACTTTTCTTGTGACTTGGCAAATCAACAAGATCTCATGTCTTGTTCTTCTCAATGGAGTCAATTTCTTGGTTCATGGCTTGAACCCAATGTGG
>ML777766.1:1433171-1456556 GCA_009831015.1 Picea engelmannii | reverse complement strand
TGATTTTCTGATTCATTCCAGAATTGATTTTCCAGAAATTTTACATCTCTGCTGAGAATTAGTTTCTTGGAGATTGGATTGTAAAGCCTGTAGGCTTTAGATGTTTCACTATATCCAGTAAAGATACATTTCTCACTTCTATCATCCAGTTTCTTCCTTAATTCGGAAGGTATGTGAGCGTATGCTATACATCCGAATGTCCTTAGATGTGCAACATTTAGCTTTGTCCCACTCCATGCTTCTTGAGAGACTTTCATCTTTAGACTTGTAGTTGGAGATCTATTCAAGAGATAAACTGAGCATGCTACTACTTCAGCCCAAAAAATATTTGACAAACTTTTCTCTTTGAGAAGTGTTCTTGCCATATTCATTATTGTCTGATTTTTCCTTTCAGCCACTCCATTCTGTTGTGGAGTATACCTGGTTGTTGTTTGCATGATAATGCCTTGTGATTTGCAGAAATTTGCAAATTCATTGGAGTTGTATTCTCCTCCTCCATCAGACTTGGGTGCTTTTATATATTTGTCACTTTGTTTTTCAGCTTCTGCCTTGAATTCTTTGAATTTTGCAAAAGTTTCAGACTTATGTCTGAGAAAATAGATCCAAATTTTTCTGCTAAAATCATCAATAAACGTTAGAAAGTAAAAGCTTCCCATATGACCGCAATCCTATTTCGGGGTTTTATGACGCAAAGCGCCCGACCTCCTGTCCTCTGGACTCCCGAAATCCTGATTCTCGAAAAGTCGATATGTCTATGCCCCGGCTTCTTCCTTCTTTCGCTATTTTGGAGTTTCCAATTCCGAAATGCTTGGCTCTCTTGGTCTTCAAGATTCCCGAAATGTCGAATTCCGGTATCCCGAAATTTATTTACCCGGTCTTCTCCTTTCGTGCTTTCGGGACTACAAATGCCGAAATTCCTAGCCTTGTCTTCGGAACTCCCGGTATGCGAAGTGCCGAAATTTGCCTTTGGACAATCAACGATCCAGATCCTCTTATGATCTGACGGTCCAGATCCTTTCAAAATTTCGCGAATCGGTATTTCGCGACTCTTGACTTCTCGTCACGTTGTTCTCCAAACCGCGAACTCCAAAATGTCGAGATTTGATGACGTAAGGATCTGCTGACACATGTCCTCTGAGATGGATAACTCACGATTGTTTCAGGATTTTGCAGGTTACGAAGTCGAAAGACTCCACTTCCTTCTGCTGAGAGGAGGTTTAAACCTCGCGCACCTTTCCTAGATCTGTCGGCTTACGGACCTTGGTGCTAGATCGGACGGTCCAGATCTTTCTTCCTTTTCTTTGATCCAGTGGCTCTCAGGCCACCGCGCTTCAGATCCAACGGTCTGGATTCCTTCGGGATTTTGCGGACCGGGACTTTGCAAGGAAGCGACTGCACGACCCCTTGCTACTCCAAGTCTCGAATTCCGAAATGCTGAAATTCCAAAATGCACTTTCTCATGGATCCGACGGCTATCAGTCCTCTGCGCAAAATCCAAAGGTTGTAATTCTTTCGCCTTTTCTGCGCTATCCTCGTCCTTTATGAACTGGATTTTCGCCTCCAATCTGTTCCCATAACGGATCTTACGGTTGTGATTGCTCGTTCTTGGTTGTTTTTGCGAGTTCTTTGTTGTTCTTGCAAAGAGTTTCTCCTGAGGAAAGAAATTCGTGACTCTTTCACGAATTCTTTGAATGTTTCCGCCCTCAGTAACTATCTTTCACGAAATTTGAACGAATTTCCTTGAGTTCTTCAAACGTTTCTACCTTCTGAAGAAATCTTTCATGAATCTTTGACAAGTATGTAAATTGTTCACAAATATTTACTCTTTCTCCTTCTGCAGCCTCTGCTTCCTCGATCTTTTGAGCGTAGAGCGCTCTGCTTCCTCGTGTGAGCTTCCTACGACGATATTTTGAGTGGATGGCAAACAACTCTCCAAGCCTTGTGAAAAAAATGTGTCCCGTGCTATGGATGTCGATTTAAGCTATGCGTTGTGACGATCATGTTGCTCTCCAGCCTGTGTGAAGAGGCTTACTGTTGAAGCTCTGATACCGTGATAAATTGTGAAGCAAGAAATGCAGAGAGAAAGAATAGAGAAGAAATAGTATTCAGTATATTGAGAATGTAAGGAGAAAGTACAATGAGAAGAGTTAATGAAGAAGTATTGTGCAAAAGGAAAATAGCTAAGCTAAATAGGCTCAAGCAAATCAAGAAAAGAAAGTACAACTAGCCAAGACAACTGGTAGTGTACAGTCAGCCTGTTGAGGTTACATTATATTTAACATCATTAAATAAATTCTCTTTCGTTTTTCTCTTAGAGATCTATCTCATTGTAAGTGGCTTTTGTGTTGTATGCACTTGAAACTAAAATATGAAAAAGTAGAGTTGGGCACGCAAAATGTATAAATCCTTGTTGAGGATGATGCTCATGACTCATCAATCTGTCTGTAGTGTTGCTAAAGTTGAACATAGATATGCATTAATTCATGAAGGCAAAGGGTTTTCAATATATCGATTGTGATTGATTGGGATTGATTGGGTAACAATTTAGTGAACAAACCTGTATTGAAATGCACGAGGATCAAATATTTTATTGTTGGAGAATAATGTCGAAATGACATAACTAGCATATAGTTGTGTTGTAACTATTATCAGTTCAGGGTTTTTCTATTGTATATCTCAAGTATTTTTGTTGTAAATATTGGTGTAACTATTATTAGTTAAGGGTTTTTCTATTGTATATCTCAAGTGGTTTTAGATCCACAAATTTAGGAGTCACTTGGATTCTATTATAGGCTATATATATGTAATGTTGGTTTGATCAAATTTAGGAGTCACTTGGATTCTATTATAGGCTATATATGTAATGTTGGTTTGATGAATTTATATGAGAGTGAGTGAGACAATAAGTCTCACACTTGTTCCATCAATGTCTTTTGTTATTTTTGTTGGAAGATTAATCATTCCACCGCAGAAAAGATGACTTATCTCAACGAATCAAATTGTGAAGAGGTGATCGCCTTATCCATTCAATGTTTGAAGAGGTACCACGGCCACACCGCTTTATCTCTATCTGTTCTAAGTGGCAAAGGGGCACCACCATCAAAATAATTAAATCTATCAAATGTTGAAGGGTCGTGACTGTAATATTTTAATTAGCAGTTTTTGTGTGCTTATGTAACCAAATTGAGGTTCGAAAGGTCAATCTCATGTATATATATATATATAATAAATTTTTGAGAGTGTTAATAGGGGATTTTATGCTTTGCTCATGTTTGAATTTGAGTTTTTAAACTCATGTTAAATGTTCATCTTTATTAATGTTGATACAGATTACTTTGTTTGAACTGATTTTGCTGAAGTTGTCCTTGAATTTATTTCAGAATTTTTTGTTGTAACTGAGTATTTGATTTTGTTGTGCGATGTTTTGTTGTAGTATGCTATTGAGATTTAGTACAGAAGTATTGGGTTTATTTACTATTGTAGGGAATTATTTGATGAAGCTATTTCACTGTTGTAATTTGAGTTTTAGTTTAATGTTGTAACTCCCTTGTTCTGCGACAACTTTGTTTGTTGTAGCTCTCTATTTTGTTGCAACTTGTCAACTTGGAGAACCTACTTTGTTCTGTTGCAACACTCTGTGTTGTTGCAACTCCCCTGCAACCCTTAGTTTTGTATCAGAGACTGGAATTTGATTTAAGATGATTGTGAGTAGTAGTTCATCTTAGCCTCAAGTTCCTATTCTGACCGAGAAAACTTATGATTCCTAGTATATTAGAATGAGAAAAATTTTGTGTTCTCAAGATCTATGGAGTTTTGTTATTGATGGTTATGCAGAGCTAGCTGACCAAGCAACAAAATTATCTCTTACTAATGTTGAGTGTGTTTTATTGAAGGAGAACGGAAAGAAGGACAACAAAGCCATTGGCCTTGTCCAACAAAGCTTAAATGAATCAATTTTTACCAAGGTGTGAAGCGCGAAATCTTCAAAGAAGGCTTGGGACATTCTTGAAACTTGTTATCAAGGTGCATCCAAGGTGAAGACTGTTAAGTTGCAGAACTTGAGAAGGGATTTTGAAAATCTAAAGATGAAGGACAATGAAACTATTGATAATTTCATGACTCGGGTCATGAGTGTTGTAAATCAACTAAAGCATTATGGTGATAACATCAAAGACAAGAGAGTGATTGAGAAAATGCTTAGAAGTTTTCCAAAGAAGTTTGAAGCAGTTGTTGTACCCATAGAGTAATTTAAAGATCTTATTCAAATGCATATTAATGAGTTCATTGGTTCTCTTGTTGCACATGAATCCAGGATGTCTAGATATGATGAAGGACCATTGGATAATGCCTTCAAATCACAGTTGCAAGTTACTAGAGGTAGAAGCAGAGGAAGGTCTAGTAACCAAGGAAGAGGAAGATGATTTGTTGGTCAAAGGGATAACATAAATGAATCAGAACCTGAGGAGAAACCTCAGCAGAATCCTCCTAATTTGAGGGGGAGTAGCAGCAAATCCTAACAGCAAGGAAATCAAAGGTATGATAAATCTAAAGTACAATGTTATTACTGCAAGAAATTTGGTCATTTTTCTAACAAGTGTTGGAAGAAGCAGGGAAATGATGGAAAGCAGTCTGCACACATTATAGAGGAACCTGAAGGTGACTAGAAACCTATATTTATGACTTGTAATGTCACTCAGAAAAGTTCACATGATGTTTGGTTTTTGGACAGGGGATGTAGCAATCACATGACTAGAAATAAAGATTTGTTTTCCAGTTTAGACACTAGTATTCAGTCTAAGGTAAAGCTGGGAAATGGTAGTAAGGTAAGAGTTAATAGTAAATGTGTGATTGTCGTTTATTCTAAGAATAATGAAAGAAGGAAAATATATTATGTTTATTATTTACCTGGTTTGAAATGTAATCTGGTAAGTGTTGGACAACTGATGGAGAAAAAGTATAGAGTGTTCTTCAAGAACAAGGTATATACAATTTATGATAAGTATCCAAGTAAGCAATTGATTTCCAAGGTAGAGATGACAAAGAATAGAATGTTTCCTCTTTTTATGAGAAATAAATTGACTGGATCTTTGAATGCTTATAAATCTAAGAGTTTAGATGAGTCATGTTTATGGCATTTGAGATATGGCCATTTACATTTTGGAGGTCTATATTTCTTGCAGAAGAAGCAGATGGTGAAGGGGTCACCCAATATTTAGCAACCAGCAAGCTTGTGTGAGAGTTGCATACTTGGAAAGCATCACAGGGAGAAGTTTTTTTCTGGAGTTTCATACATGGGAAAAGATCCATTGGAAATTGTACGCACATATTTGTGTGGACCCATGCAAACACCTTATTTAGATCGTAATATTTATTTTATGACTTTTATTAATGATTTCAGTAGAAAAACTTGGGTGTATTTGTTGAAGCATAAATATGAAGTGTATGGTGTATTTAAGAGGTTTAAATCCATGGTTGAAAATGAGAGTGGTAGGTCTATTAAAATCTTGAGATCAGACAGAGGAGGTGAGTATATGTTAAATGATTTCATTGAGTTTTGTCATTTTCATGGAATTAAGAGAGAGTTTACCACTTGTTATACTCCACAGCAAAATGGAGTGGTTGAAAGGAAGAATCAAACCATCATGAACATGGCTCGGTGTATGTTGAAAGAGAAGCACCTTCCAAATGAATATTGGGGAGATGTTGTTATTTGTTCATTTTATGTTCTGAACAGGAGTCTGACTAAGAGTGTGAAGAACCGTGTTCCCCAGGAAGCATGGAGTGGTAAGAGTTGTAGTGTTTTCCATTTGAGAATTTTTGGGTGTGTAGCTTATGCACATGTACCTGAAGATATGAGGAGAAAATTGGATGACAGAAGTGAGAAGTGTATCCTTGTTGGATACAGTCAATACTCTAAGGCATATAGACTCTATAATCCCATCACCAAGAAGTATGTTATTAGCAGAGATGTCGACTTTAAAGAAGAAGAGGCTTGGGATGGAAGCATCGACAAAGTTGTTTCAGGAGGAGATGAAGTATCGCATGGAGATGATGGTGGAGATGAGTAGCACGTACAGGGTGTACAATTGATTCCACATGTACATACACATGCAGCAAGAACTCATGTAAGGCCAACACCATATAATATCTCATCACAATTTAGAATGCCCAGAACATATGAGTGTGGTGAGCCATCAGGTCATGGTGGACAACAAATAGGATCATAGGTAAGTAATGAATCAAATCCTACTTTATCTTCATTAAAGAACATATTTAAAGGTCATAAGACTAGAATTTTAAGAGAATTATATGACCATAATGATGAAATAGATCATGTTTCAAATTTTGCATTGATTGCATATGATCCTGTAAATTTTGATGAAGTTGTTAAAGATGTAGTTTGGGTAGAAGTCGTGGATGAAGAGATTGATTCCATTGAAATAAATAACACTTGGGATCTGTTTTATTTTCCTAAAGGTAAGAATAGTATTGTTGTTAAATTGATTTATAAAACTAAGTTGAATGCAGAAGGAGAAGTTGAAAAACACAAGGCAAGACTTGTAGCTCAGGGGTTCAGTCAACAACCCGGTATTGATTATAATGAAACTTTTGCACCTGTAGCTAGACTTGACACAATGAGGATGGTGTTAGCTATTGGAGCTCAGAATAAATGGAGCATGTATCAAATGGATGTTAAGTCTGCATTTTTAATTGGTTTTCTACAAGAAGAGGTTTATGTGAAACAACCTCTAGGATATGAGATTGATGGACAAGAAGGTAAAGTCTACAGGTTAAAGAAATTGTTGTATGGATTGAAACAAGCACTCGAAGTATGGTACATCAGGATTGATGAAAACTTGAATGGTGAAGGATTCAACAGGAGTCTGAGTGAGCCAACTCTGTATAAAAAGGTAAATCAGGAAGGTAAAATCTTGATTGTTTGTTTGTATGTTGATGATTTGATTTTCATCGGAGATATTTCAGTAGATGAGTTTAAGAAATCCATTAAAAATGAGTTTGAAATGACCAATTTAGGGATGATGAAATATTTTCTTGACATCGAAATAAATCAATCTGAAGATGGTATTTTTATTTGTCAAACTAAGTATGCAAATGACATATTGAAAAGGTTTAGGATGGTGAACTATAAACCAATTGTAACACCAATTGCAATTGGCACAAAACTCAGTAATAATGGTGAGGGTTCTTGTTTTGATCTGAATCTGTATAAAAGATTGGTTGGAAGTCTTATGTATTTGACAGCAACAAGGCATGATATAATGTTTGTTGTAAGTTTGATTTCCATATTTATGGAGACTCTGAAGACTACTCATTGGCGAGAAGGAAAAAGGATCCTAAGATATATTGTCGGAACAACACATTATGGTATATGATACACATAAAATTCAAATTTTGAAGTAATTGGATATACGGATAGTGATTTTGTAGGTTGTACTAATGATAGAAAGAGCACATCGGGATATGTGTTCAGTTTTGGATCAGGAGTAGTAGCTTGGGCATCAAAGAAGCATCCCATTGTGACTTTATCTTCTGTTGAGGTAGAGTATGTTGCAGTGACAGCAACAACATGTCAGACTATGTGGATGAGAAGGATTAGGACTGATTTGTTGCATGAACAAAAAGAACCAACTCATATTTTCTCTGATAATAAATCATTTATTTCTATGTCACATAATCATGTTTTCGACAAGAAGACTAAGCATATTGATACAAAGTATCATTTTATTCGAGAGTTGATAAACAATGATGAAATTTTTGTAGAATTTTGCAGACTGAAGATCATTTTGCAGACATGTCTACAAATCCCTTGGCAAAGGAATTGTTTGAAATTCACAAAAATAACATTGGGGTTTGTGAACTGTAATAACATTTTTGGTTTGGCAGCAATCTAGTATTGTAGAGTTTTGTTTTTTTGGTGAAATGATTAAGGGGGAGAATTTTGGAAGATTAATCATTCCATCGCCCAAAAGTCGGCTTATCTCAGTCGATCAAATTGTGAAGAGGTAACTACCTTATCCATTCAATATTTGAAGAGTTACCACCGCCACATCGCTTGATCTATATCTGTTTGGAGTGGCAAAGGGGCACCACTGTCAAAATAATTAAATCTATCAAATGTTGAAAGGCCATGATTGTAATATTTTAATTAGTAGTTTTTGTTTGGTTATGTAACCAAATTGAGATTTGAAAGGCCAATCTCATGTATATATATGTAATTGAACAACTAATTGATAATCAATTTTTGAGAGTGTTAACAGGGGATTTTATGCTCCGCTCATGTTTGAATCTGAGTTTGTAAACTCATGTTAAATGTTCAGATTTATTTATGTTGATACATAGTACTTTGTTTGAACTGATTTTGTTAAAGTTGTCCTTGAATTTATTTCATAATTTTTTGTTGTAACAAATTATTTGATTTTGTTGTGTGATGTTTTATTGTAGCATGCTATTGAGATTTAGTATAGAAGTATTGGGTTGATTTACTGTTGCAGGGAATGATTTGTTGAAGTTATTTCATTGTTGTAATGTGAGTTTTAGTTTGTTGTTGTAACTCCCTTGTTCTATTGCAACTATGTTTTCTCTAGCTCTTTGTTTTGTTGCAACTTGTCAACTTGCAGCATCTACTATGTTCTGTCGCAACACCTTGTGTTGTTGCAACTCCCCTACAACCTTCAATTTTGGTATCAAAGTTTATTGTCTACGCGTGAGAGGAGGCCTTGAAGGTATAAACCATTTGTGTGAAGGAGGAATCGTTTCCATTGTTGAGGAGCAAGTTGTTTGAGTACGACTTGTGTGCTAGAGAAGTCGTTGTTGAAGTAATTGATCAGGAGAGGAACAATATGAGTGTGTGATGAGAGAGATAGTTGATAGTTTCCTACTGAGGAAAGGACCTATTCCCATGCGTGATGTGTAATTGTTAGTCGATCACTGTTGAAGGAGAAATTACAATTGTTGTTCTGATTAAAGGAGGTGTTGTGTGCAGAATATTGGTTCTTCGTTGTTGTATGTTGTCTACCTTCGTGGAGAATATTGGTTCTTCGTTGATGTTTGTTGTCTACCTGCATAGAGAAATTTGGTTCTTTGTTGATGTTCATTGTCTACTTGCATGGAGAATATTGGTTTGTTGCAGTGTGTTGTCTCCATCAACATCAGTTTTTGGGTGGAGGGACATGTGTGTGGGTGTTGTTGTGTGGAGCGACTTGATTTAGAGTCTTAGAAGCATTGTTATTTGGTTATATTGAAGTGTGGATCCACATGGAGGAGTTTCCTTTGAAGGAGTAAATCCATAAGCTGCCAAATTTGTAAAGGAAGTCGGTGTTGAGAAAGAGCAAGAAGGAATTGTTGAGTGGAGGAAAGAGTAGCCAACAACTTGCCATGAAGGTAATTTTAATGCGCAGACATTTTTTGATTGATTTGAAGTTGCAAACATAATAATGGAAAATGTTTTGGTTGATTCATATGTAAATGAATCAAATAAGTTGAATGGTTCCAATTATATGAATTGGAAATTCAAGATTCAAACCTTGATGGAAGCATCAAATGTTTAGTTTGTTGTATCTGGATAAGAGGCCAAACCTGAAGCCCCCTCAAACACTCGGGATTGGGATAAAAAAATAGAACAAAGAAAAAATCCTTTTAAGAATATCCGTGACATGGGATATCCTTAAAGGTTTGTATGAAACAACAAATACAAATTGATTTTTTTTCTTAAAAAATATATTTATTTCAATTAAGATGGAAGAGAATGAAAATGTTAATAACTTTAATTCTAGAATTAAAAATTTGAAATACAAATTGGGTGATATTGGTAATCATATATCAAGAATGGATATTTTAACAGTAACATTGAATGGTATGTTAGAAGAATACCAGATGTTTATTACATGTCTTTCATCTCGAGAAAAATCTCCTACATTTGAAGAATTGGCAGGTATTCTTTTGCAAGAGGAAGAACGAAGAAAAATTCTTAATTTCAGGTCTCAGAATTCAAATTTGGCGTTGTTGGCAAAGGGGAAACAACCATACAAAGGAAATCCATGGGAAAGAAATAAGGGAGGTAGGCCACCACATGTAAAACCACTTCAAGTTATGACACCACCAAAGACTGGTGCTAATGTTAATAGGAGTGATGCATGTTTTTATTGTGGCAAGTCTAGACATTATTCTAGAGATTGTTTGAAAAATAAATTTGATGACTCTTTTTATTGCACAATATGTATGTGTTCAAATCCCACGACAATTAAGGGATATTGGTGTAACAAATAGGATATCCTATCACTATCACCTCAATAGGAAATCCTCACTTTTAGGGATGGATGAAATTTCAACCGAAGGGAGGCATCCCTAATGACCTAAAGGGATGGGTAGGATAAGGATAAGGATAAGAAGTACCCCCCTCTCACCGGCCACTCAATTCAAATATGTCACAAGGTTTTTGTCCAAGATAGATGAAGCAAATGAAAGTGATGAAGTGTACCTTCCTGGAACAAGACAACAGAGTATATGTATGGCAGTTTCAAGTACAAATATGATAGTAAATCTTCAAAAAATAGTAAACCAAGTGAAAATATGCTAGCTGATATAAAAATGCAGCGATGAACAAATTTACAACAACATTTAATAAATTGTAACAGCTGCAATAAAGACTCTTTAGAATTGCTTGAAAAAATAGTGAAAAATATAGCATTTACTAAGCATAATGATAATCAAATGTCATAAGCAATTTTTGAAGTGTTTAGCTAGCATTCAAAGTCAATTATGCAGAAAATTTGTTGCAGTTAGATGGTTCTAGCAAACATTTATAACATCAGCAAGAAATTTAGAGATCTAGGCTAAGTTAGTGTTAGAGTTAGTTAGCATAAGCTTGAGAGAATAAATTTTGAGTGTTTGAATAATATTCAAACAAGAGAGAAGCAAGAACTAGTGCCTTTTAGGGCTTATGGAGTCAAATATATGAGAAAAATAACTTGGAGAAATAACAATGATTATACTTTTCTAAGAGATAACAAGGTGGGAGCTTGAGAAGTAGCACCTTAAGTCCTCAAGCACCAAGATTTTAGGAGAAGATTCAACTAGGGTGTAGGCACTTCTAGTCCCTAGATATTTCTCCTATCCTTAGACTTTTGAAATATATTTAATGCAATAAGAACTAGACAAAGTTTCTAAAGTGATAGCACTTTAGAGCTCTAGAAGTTTGTCTAGACAATATAGTTTTAAGCAAGACTAGCAAAACAAAGAGAAAGAAAGAAACACCTTATGTTTCTTACTCCTAGGGTTTCAAGCAAGAAATTTTGTAATATTAAATATGAACAAGTAAACATACCATAGACATTTATCATGAAATGAAAATTACAAATTTACTTACTTCACCAAGAATAATCAAGCACAAAAAACCTATATTTGCCAAAATTTCACCAATAAATGATCCAAAATGCATCCAAAATAGCCTCTAAGCAAGTGTGCCTTAGTAATTTCAGCCAAAAAACCCAAAGAGGGCGCAAATTTTAGTCCTCTCCCTTCAATGGGAGAGTTATGATGAAAAAATGAAAGTGTCATCCATATTTATATGGAAAATCTTGGATTATTTTACCCAATAGTTGTGTCTTTTCACAAAACTAAGCCTACATGTCAATTTGCTCATAAATTTTAAAAAAGTAAATCAATTTTCCACAAAATAACCCTAATGAGGGTGACATCATCCTTCCTAGGGTGACGTTAGACCTCCTCAAGGAGACGTTGAGGTCATCTAGTGGAACGTTGGGCCTCCAAAGGCCATCCTCCATGCCACATGTGCCAAAAATATTGTCCAGGATATCCCAACATCAAAACCTAGCCCTAGGTGATGTCATGGGCTACTAGGGTGATGCCCAAGGCCTCCAGGAGCTAATGTCTAGGTGGGAAGGGCTGGTAAATCATCGTCTAGGCCTTCCAGAGTTCCTCCAAAGGAAATGTCTTCTTTCTTCACTATGCAAATTGGTCATCACGATATTTCCTCAAGCATGGGGTCTTTCCATCCATCCTTGGGATTCAGGCCCTCATGAAGTTCCAAACTAATCATCTCCTCATGAATACATGTCCATCGAACAAGGTCCTGCAAAGTAAAATAGATACGCCCTCCAGGGGTCCATGAGTCACAAACATCATGGCAAGTAAGCCACATTTAATAATCAAACCACCCGAACATGTGCATCAAACCCCTCTTTTCAAAATAAACAAATTCTCAAGGACGTTATACAATTTCTTAAATTTAGGTGTGGGGGGGGGTCTCAAGGTATCCTATTGGGTCAATCATTCCCTAGGTCCAAGGTGTTTTCCAATAGAAACTCATTTAAGCCATGTGTGCATATGAAGTGGAGTGGGGTGAATTTTTGGGCATGGGGTTCAGGACATACAAGGGTTTGTATTGTCTCATTTATGGGTGCCTTTGTAGAGGGTGAGCTTCCCTTCGTCCACAATGCAACATTTTTCCAAGCCCGTTTATTGTCATTAATTAATTAATTAAGGTCTAAACATTGGGTACTCCCAATAGTTAATCTAATAGGTTGGGGGGCAGACAGAGTCACTTGAAGGGAGAGGTACACAGAGTGCCATGGGGGTATAATCTAGCTTGTAACACACTTTTGTAGATCCCTCAACAAGCAGGACATCTATAAATGTGAAATTATGCTTTTGCAGGTCTTATACTTTTAAGAGATAACGGTTTATTGTTTCTCAAGACCTTTTGGGCGAGCATCTGGAAGGTTTTATGTTTGGTTTTTATCTTTTTCCAACTAATTTCCCCCTCTGGGCCTTTAGCCCCTTCTTCGAATGAAATGAGGTACAATCCCTTCTTGGGTCAGTACACCCAAAAATCTCAAAAGATAAAGAGAAAATATGAAATAAGTATGAAAGGTGATAAGTATGATTGGAAATGGAAGATGACTCTTCAGGGAACCCCCCATAGCACCCTATTCTCGAGGGTATCCAAACTACTAAGACACAATGACACCCACCAGGGTCAAATAAGTCAAAGAGTATAAATTCCAAGCAAATGTTTTGTAATCCGGAAATATTTTTTGCAACATGTTCAAAATCTTCAAATATTAGAGTGACACTTACCATGATACCTAGACTCATTACCTCATGGAGAAAGACCCATTTCCTTCTGGGACCAGGCTGGTGTGGTGGATGTTGTTGTTGGTGGTGATGTGTAGAATGCATCAATTCAAAAGAAGGGCCCTCTGAGGCTATGCTTTGTCCATATTTCTCTCGACACTCCATGTCTGCAACCTGTGGGCCTCAAGACATAATCTCCTTAGTTACCCCTATTTTGGGGATAACATCTAGCTCCTACTCGAGGACATGTGCTCATTGTAGAGTGCATGAGAACCTCTACATATATGGTACGCCCTATGTCCTACACACTCAAGAAAATGCATTAGAGTATCTAGGGTGGTACTATCACCCTTTGTCCATAGATAAAAAATCAAAATGAAAAAGAAAATGTTGAAAAGAAAATATATCTACTCTAATATGCAATCATGATCATATAATATATATAAATGAAATAAAGCAATATGAAAATGCAAATACACTAACATGATATGCATGGTATATACAATGGATGCAAATGACTACCTACCTACACTTACATCTTGATTGAATGCTAGGTATAATCATATAACCAGTGAAACCACCCTAGCAATATGTCAAAACACCTACCTTTTTGCTTCATCATAAACCAAAACAATGACAAGTTAAGCACAAAAACAACATTAGTTAGAACATGCATCATATCATAGGAAATCGTAAAATAAAACCCATGGAGGCAGGAGGGAGGGACAAAATCATTCCAAGTCATATTTCCATAAAAGTGTTCAATCCATATCTGAAAGGATTGTGAAAGTTCCAAGACTCAAGAGGCCGACTCAAAGAATCCAAAGGTTGGCTACCCTAGACTTCATCACTCCCTAAGGTTTGAGAAGGGATGAACAAGAATCTGGAGGACGACTGAAAACTTATTAGGGAAAGGTTGAAGGATCTGTTAGAAATAATAGGTGTGCTCGTTTAACCATAGAGAATATAGAAATATTGTCACCCAACCATAGTTCGAAGCAACCCCTAAGCACCTTAACCTTGACAGAGAATAATTTTGTAAACAAACACTAGGCCTGATAGCCAGACAAGGTAGCATATCACTCTCTAGATTTATCATACCAAGCAGAAATTCCAAACCATAACCAATAGAAAGTCCAAGCCTAAACCGAGAATACAGGTTGCAGTAGTTGCAACTATAGCTACTCTCCATACTTGCGCACTTACTTAGTTTCTGCAATGCGCACTCTTACATTTCTGCAGTTGTGAGTTGTGTGTCACAAATGATCTCTAGCATCTTGTATTTATACTGATCCTCCTTAGCTTTATGGGCCTACTTCTTATTCTGGCAGATAAAAACTCAATATTAAATATTTCCTTTAGTCGACTTGTCTTCTAGGGTTATTTCCAATGCTTTAGTGTTTCTTCTTGCTTCCCAGAATATTATATTCTTTTCAAGGTTACACGTAGAGGTTAATACCTCCCACATATACCATAATATCAACATGCTTGAGGTATAAGACTTTGTCTTAAGGAATTCAACCTACCCCTGAATTCTAAGAAAAAGCTTTGCCCTGGAGAAAACTTGAGACAAGGAATGGGCTTCCCAATTGCATCCTTAGTGACATGGTGAGATAAAGGAAGAGAAGGAGGTTGGAAAAACTCATCACAAGTATCCTTCTTCAGGAAAACCATGTCCTCGTCCTTATCAAAAACCAAGCACATCGGTAGTTGAAACTCTTCTTCATAGAATATATCCAAGTGATCAAGAGAATATTCATCAAACTCCTCAAGGTATGACCATAAATCATTATGAGAATACTGCATTAAGTCATCCTTGGGTGTTTGGAATTCATCTCTAATCATGTCATTTCCTTGTTTCCAAATGTCGGAATTAGTATCAATATCATATGATAGTTGCGAAGGAAACAATCGTAAATTATCGTCGGTGTCGTAAATTGGGTCCCCGTCATAATAAATCACGTCCCATTTACATCCCCCAACATGTATAAACTCATCAATATTCTCAATTACATCAGTACTTTTGTTACAACATGAAGGGTTTGGTACATCCAAGGTTTCTTCTTGCACACGAAGCATGGAAGCTTGGATGTCTTCATCAGGAAGAGGAGTAGACATTGGTACTTCATCCTCATGGTTCACATCTTCAAGCTCTCATTCTTCAATCAAACCATTGTTTTCTTTAATTGAATCATGAGTGAATTATTGCTCCTCTTCTTGGGACTGGTAACCTTCGTCAGGAATCTCTTCTTCTATGTCAGAGGGTTATTGGTATTGATCATGGTGCGCTCCCATGAGATATTTTACAATCTCAGTGGTGAATCCTTTATCCTCTAGGACTACTGCGATATTTTGAAGGACATATTCATACGTCTGGAACTGTGGTTTCGTGAACTCGAGAAACCTACTGATAAGATCTATGAAATAGGATATACCCTTTGGTTCACAACAACTCTTGATCCATTCTCGTACAAATGATGGCAATGAAAATATAAATAATTTTACCAAAACATCCTCCCCTCCAACTTCTATCCCACCTATATACTTCAATAACTCTACAACGTGAGTAAGGGGGGGGCTTTGAATCTTGGAGAGTTCTTCAATCATCTCATGTAAAAATAATGTGGTTATCCCTGAAAATTTTCAAAATCAATAGAAGGATACACTTGCTCCTAGGGCCCCATGATTCCATTCCTTGGAAATAGCACAAATTCGAGAGTAGGATGGCACCTTGGAAAAGGTCAGTGGAGTCTCGATATGATCCCTTCAGGATCACCAAAGGAATATGAGGAAATCACCCTCAGTGGATTCGTCGAATAATCTTTGCAAGATAAAGGCTTTGGGAAACAACTTACCAAAGATGTGTCGTTGAGGAAAACTTACTCAATTCTCCCCAACAACGACGCCAAATATGTTATCGCACAATCTATACTTGTTCAAATCCCACGACAAGTAATGGATATTGGCGTAACAAACATGATATCCTATCAATGTCACCTCAATAGGAAATCCCCACTTTTAGGGATGGATGAAAGTCCAACCCAAGGGAGGTGTCCCTAGTGACCTAAAGGGATAGGTAAGCTAAGGACAAGGATAAAAAGTACCCCCCTCTCACTGGTCACTCAAGTCAAATATGTCACAAGGTTTGTGTCCAATAAAGATGAAGAAAATGAAAGTGATGAAGTGTACCTTCTCTGAACAAAACAACAAAGCATATATATGGCAGTTTCAAGTACAAATATGATAGTAAAGCTTCAAAAAATAGTAAACCAAGTGAAACTATGCTAGTTGATATAAAAATGCAACAATGAACAAATTTACAACAACATTTAATAAATTGTAACAGTTGTAATAAAGACTCTTCAGAATTGCTTGAAAAGATAATGAAAATATAGCATTTACTAAGCAGAATGATAATCGAATGTCATAAGCAATTTTTTAAGTGTTTAGCTAGCATTCAAAGTCAATTATGCAGAAAATTTGTTGCAATTAGATGGTTGTAGCAAACATTTATAACAACAACAATAAATTTAGAGATCTGGGCTAAGTTAGTGTTAGATTTAGTTAGCATAAGCTTAAGAGAATAAAGTTTGAGTGTTTGATCAATATTCCAACAAGAGAGAAGAAAGAACTAGTGCCTTTTAGGGCTTATGGAGTCAATTATATCAGCACAATAACTTGGATAAATAACAATGATTATACTTGTCTAAGAGATAACAAGGTGGAAACTTGATAAGTAGCACCTTAAGTCCTCAAGCACCAAGCTTTTAAGAGAATATTCAACTAGGGTGTAGGAACTTCTAGGCCCTAGCGATTTCTCCTATCCTTAGAATCTTGAAATATATTTAATGCAATAAGAACTAGACAAAGCTTCTAAAGTGATAGCACTTTAGGGCTCTAGAATTTTGTCTAGACAAGATATTTTTAAGCAATACTAGAAAAATAAAGAGCAAGAAAGAAGAACCTTATGTTTCTTACTCCTAGGGTTTCAAGCAATCAATTTCATAATCTTAAATATGAACAAGTAAACATACCATAGACCTTTATCATGAAATGAAAATTTCAGATTTACTTACTTCACCAAGAATAATCAAGCACAAATTACACTTATTTTCCCCAATTTCTCAAACATAGACTTTGTTGACTCTGGTAACTAGTGAGAGGGGGGTATTTTCTTAACACAACCTTAGTCTACCTAGCCCTTCAAGCCACCGGGGATGCCTCCCTTGGGTTGGATTTCCATCCATCCCTAAAAGTGGGGATTTCCTATTGAGGTTACAATGATAGGATATCATGTTTGTTATGCCAATATCCTTTACTTGTCTTGGGATTTGGACAAGTACATATTGCGAGATAACAAGTCCAAACATAGAAATAGAAGGCATATTGGTCATTTTGTTGATAGAGGAGAAACAGTGAATGGTGACTTCCAAAATATCAGAGTATTTGTTTCAAATGTTGCCTTCTTGGAAAAAACAGATGACTCAAATGCTTGATTTATTGATTATGGTGTCTCCATTCACATGTCATGTAATAAGGAATGGTTTGAAAATTATCATGAAACAAATAATGGTGCTAACATCTATCTAGGGGATGATAGATCCCATCAAATCAAAGGGTATGGTGATGTATGTGTGACCGTATAAAATGGTAGTGTCAATAAAATTCAAAAAGTAATGTATGTGGTTGGTATATAGAAGAACTTAATCTCAGTTTCCACCATAGAAAATCGAGATTTGAAGGTTGAGTTTGTTAAGTCACATTGTGTTGTGAAATATATACATGATCATTATAATACTATTGCAACATGAGTCAAGAACTGGAGGACTATACAAGATTTATGTGACAAGGAATGGTCATCAAGTGTCATCATCTACAACCATGTCAACAAAAGTGTTGTGGCATCAAAGCTATGGTCATCTGATTTATAATGATTTGTTACTACTTCAAAAAGAAGGAATGGTGGAGGGACTTCCATTCCTTTAAGAATGAACATATTGCATGTGAAGGGTGTTCACTAGGAAAGCGACATAGGGAAGAATTTCCTACTCATACAAATAAAATAAAAAGAGATATTATTGAACTTGTGCATACATATGGGTGTGGTCCCATGCAAACAAGGTTAATTGGTAGAGCATATTATTTTCTTATCTTTATTGATGATAGCGCTAAATATAATTGGGTTTATTTTATGAGGAAGAAAATTGATGTCTTTGAGTATTTTAAAGAATTTAAAAACTTCATTGAAAATCAAACACAAAGGTTCATCAAAATTATCCAATCAGGTCGAGGAGGAGAATATACATCAAGGGATTTCTTTAAATATTGCAAAGACAATGGAATACAAAAAAAATATACAGGGAGGAGAATATACATCAAGGGCTTTCTTTAAATATTGCAAAGACAACAAAATACAGAAAAAATATACATTGTCATGTACTCCTCAGCGGAATGGAGTCGTTGAGAGGAAGAACAGAACTTTAATTGAAAGTGCACAGAGCATGCTTAAAGGTAAAAATCTTGCTAACGGATTTTGGGTTGAAGTAGTCAGTATTGTTGTTTATTTCAAAAATAGAAGTCCAACTAAAAATTTAGACCATAAAAATCTTTTTGAATATTTTTATGGCTATAAACCAATAGTAAGTCATCTTAGAGTATTTGTAAGTAAAGAATTTTCTCATGTTCATAAAGAAGATAGGAGAAATATTGATGCTAAAGAAATCAAGTGCATTTGTATTGCTTATTGTTCTAACCACAAAGCATATAAGATGTTTGATCCCAACACACATAAATTCTTTGCACGTAGAGATGTATTATTTCATGAGCATGCAGATGAAGGTCATAAAGTGGATAGTTATGATGCACGGCATATTCCTTATGACTATGATGGAAAAGTTAAAGAAGTAGTAGATGTTGAAAAAGAACAGGAACCTAATACATATTTAAGCAGCATGGACACTTCAAGTAGCCAAAGAACGCCAAGAGGAGGAGAAGATCCGCCATAGAGTAGAAGAAGAGATGAAGGAACTCCACAAAGAAATGTAGCACCAAGGAGATCAACACAGCAAAAGCATACACATGTAAGGTATAAATATTATGTATTGATGACTCAAGTAATGAATGTTGTAGAACCTTTGAATTTTGAACAAGCTAAGGAGCATAAAGAATAGAGGGGTTCCATGAAAGAAAGTTATGATTCCATAATGAAGAATGAAACATGGAAATTAACAGAACTACCTGAAAATAAAGTTCTAATAGGATCCAAATGGTTGTTCAAATCTAAATTTAATGTTGATGGTAGTATAGATAAATATAAAGCTACATTGCTTGCTAAAGGTTATTCACAGAAAGAGGGAATTGATTATGAAGACATTTTTGCACATGTAGCTAAGTTGAACACCATTAGATTAATGATTCCATTAGCTACAAAACATAATTAGAAACTACATCAATTGGATGTTAAGTCTTCTTTTTGGAATGGGGAATTAAAGGAAGAAGTTCATCTTGTTCAACCAGAAGGGTTTGTAAAGAAGGTTCAAGAGCACCTTGTTTGCAGGTTAAATAAAGCTTTATATGGACTAAAATAGGCACTCAGATCTTGGTATGTAAAGATTGATACCTTCTTATTTTAGAAAGGTTTTATGAAAAGTAAGAGTGATCATGACCTATATATCAAGACACATCAGAAGGGGCATACTTCTTTGATTTCCTTATATGTTGATGATCTTATTATAACAAGCAATGCATCTAAATTGATTGAAGAAATCAAAATACAATTGTCATAGGTATTTGATATGAAGGATCATGGAGAGTTGCATTACTATTTAGGCCTTGAAGTCTAAAGAAAATATGGTAAGACATTGGTCACACAAAGTAACTATACAAGGGAGTCACTTAAAAGGTTTAATATGAATGAATGTAAGGCAGTGTCTATTCCTTTAGAACAGAATGCTAAACTTTGTAGGGGTGATTAAACAAGAGAGGTGGATGGTACTCTGTATCGACAACTAGTGGGAAGTTTGAATTAGTTCACCACAACCAGGCCATATATAGGATATTCAGCCAATGTCCTTAGTCAATTCATGGCTCAGCCTTATGAAAGCCACTGGAAAACAACAAAGAGAGTCCTTCGATATTTGAAAGGAACTGTTAATTTTGGTATTAAATATATTGATGAGTTGGACGTTGAGTTGACAAGTCATTACGATTCAGATTGGGATGGAAATCATGATGACAGAAAGTCAACCACAGGTTATGCATTCAGAATTGGATTTGAAATCGTGTCATGGAGTAGCAAGAAACAACCAATTGTTTTTTTGTCATCCACGGATGCTGAGTACAAAGCCTTATGCAGTGCTACTTGTGAGGTAGTTTGGTTGAGGTAGATTCTTGAAGATGTGAGAGAAGAACAAAAAGTGCCAATAGTTATCAAATGCGATAATCAAATTTCCATCAAACTAGCCAAAAATCCTATGTATCATGCTATATCAAAGCATATTGAGACACATTATCATTTGTAAGAGAGAAGATACATTAGAAGGAAATCGACTTGATCTATTGTAATACAAATTAAAATGTGGCAGACATTTTCACAAAGCCTATTGGAAAGGAAAAATTTGAAATATGTAGAAATCAGCTAGGTGTTGTAGAGAACTCATTTCTCCATTAAGGGGGGGTGTTGGATAATAATGTCGAAATGACATAATTAGCATATAGTTGTGTTGTAACTATTATCTGATATGTGTTTCTCTATTGTATATCTCAAGTGGTTTCAGATCCACAAATTTAGGAGTCAATTGGATTCTATCATAGGCTATATATGCAATGTTAGTTTGATGAATTTATATGAGAGTGAGTGAGACAATTAGTCTCGCGGTCCTATGGTTGCGTCAATGTATTTTGTTATTTACTACATCACTTCCTTGATCATAATTCACCATCGGAGACATGTATAATTTCAGTGGTCGATTGAACTTATCAATGACACCAAATAAAAATTTGAAATGGTGATTCCCTAACAACCACCTTGTTGTTTCTTAGGCTACACAATCCCACATAATGACAAAAGTGGAGCACACAAATTTGTAATGTGACAAAAGTGGAACACACAAAGTTGTTCCAATTTTATTGGTATTGTATTAAAGCTAAATGCATGAAGTATTTTTTTAGGGTTTTCAAAGTTATAAAACTCTTTCAAAGAAGAGTGTTCAATACTTGCACCAGCACTAAAAACTAAGCTACCACATTGTGTCATTGATAGTGACAAGAGAGCACAAGCTTAGAATGTTTTTCTTAATATCAAATGTGGTTTTGGAAAAAAAACATCCAAGTAATAACTTCAAATTGTTGAGTCAATTGAAACCTGTATGGTAGAAAGAAGCCCATGGTTATGTAAATAAAATAAAATAAAAAACTAGTGGAATAACTAGATGTTAATTCTTAAATGTTAAGGAACTTTAGGTTAATTTTAATTGATTAGCTAGTTATATGTTTAATATAAAATTAAGATTGTGGCAATTGACATCGCTACTAGGTGGCATATGGTTAGTAGGAACAACCCTAAGGAGACACTAGCCTCCACCGTAAACTACATCCAATAGACAAAACATAATTAGTCTATGGCAACATATTCTTCATTGCAAAATCCATATTGTCAACTTGAACACATGTTTTGTGTTTTCTTGATAAAAGCAATCAATATTGAAGTTAGCACATGTATGCCAAAATGGAAATAGTTAAAAAAAAAATGTTAGAACTTGGAACAACCTTGGAACAAATCTAAAAACACTAAAATTGTGACTTCAAGAATAGATTCCATAATCATCAATTGTGTGTATCATAACTCTAAATATATCTTGTAAAATAATGTGACTTCGAATCCTTAGACCTTTCGATGGTTAATGTTTCAGCATGTGTTTTTTCTAACATGTCATTTGTCAAAATTGTTAGTGCATAAATAACACATATTTAATTCCTATTAATAACTGACATAGTAGGTTTTCATCCATTTATTTTCTATGAGGTTAATGGGGGAAGCATCTCACAACTCGCAAAGGATGCACAAAAACTGGATTTATTGTTTTCTATTGGAAATGGCAGTGGCACCAATGACATAATCTACATTTGCATTGTCATATGAGATATCATCTGCAATGGCATCTGCATCTATATTTGCATTCCCCTTGCCATTGGCCCCCGCATCTAGTTTGGGGTATGCTTAGGGATGGGTGAAAGCTAATGATGGTCTCTCATGACGTGTTAGTGGCAACACAAACATGGAAAAACAATAATTAATTTGGAGGTATTATTCAAGGTACTTTTACAATGAATTTAAATATGGTGTAAAACGATAAAATGTAAATTGAATTAGTTTTCTTAATACATAAATTTTAATTATAGAATTTGTGAATAACTATGTGAAAATTGAGTTTTTCTAACATTGGTATGTTATTTTTCAAGCAAAATATAATGTAAATGTCTCCATTAGTGCAGGTGTTGAGTACCTTAACGATGTAATTTCCTATAAAAAAAAATTGTATAATTGTAGAGAATCCATTATTCTAAGAGGGTATTTTTTTTCAAAATTTATAATATTAATTTTATATATTTTTTAAATTATAAAAGTCAATATATCCTTGAAATTACAATTATAAAAGTCAATATATTTTTTTTAGATTGTAGATCTGAGTCTCTTCTAGTGGGGATTATAACTTATTTTAAAAATGGTTAAGTTGATAAAAAGTTATAGCAGAAATAAAAGGGGTATGTATTTTAGGATTTTTATATATGTCAAGAAAAAAATAATGTAAAATAATGTAAAAAATAGAGATATTGAGAGGTATTCATAAAAGTGGAGGTTTTAATGTATTTGCACACCAAACCAAATAACGTCAAAAATAGAGATATTGAGAGGTATTCATAAAAGTGGAGGTTTTAATATATTTGCAGACCAAAACACTAGGTTTGTCATCACGAACCTGAAATTGAGACAACCAAATCAACAAACATGTACATTGTCGTTGTCTTTCCCACCCCCAAAAAAATTGAAATGGAAGGAATGTGGGCGCGTTTTTATTCCTAAGTTTCCATTTCTCTCTCTCTCTCTCTCTCTCTCTCTCTCTCTCTCTCTCTCGCCCGCCCCCTCCCCCCTCCGCCCCCCGTCTCTCTCATGTCTTCCCTCTTTCCCTATAACCCCATATTTCTCTCTAACTCCCTCTCTCTCCCCATCCCTCTCTCACATTCTCTCTCTCACACACACTCTCTCCCTCT
>ML777766.1:1341230-1419169 GCA_009831015.1 Picea engelmannii | reverse complement strand
AAATCCAGAGAGAGAAAGGTGAGAGAGAGAGAGAGAGAGAGAGTTTGGGAGGGGGGGATAGAATAAGAGAAAGGGAGGGGGAATACAGAGTGAGGGGGATAGAGGGGTATATGTGTGTGTGAGAGAGAGAGAGATAAGAGAGATAGTGGGGGAGTAGGGGAGAGAGAGGAGGGGAGGTAGGGGAAGATATCGAGAGAGAGAGAGAGAGAGAGAGAAGGAAAGGGTGAGATAGAGGGAAAGAGGGAAGGCTAGAGAAAGTGGAAGAGAGAGAGAGAGAGAGCGAGAGAGAGCAATTTTGAGAGAACACTAAGAGAGTGAGTGGGTAAAGAGAGAGGGGGAAAACTATGTGGGGGGGGAGATGGGGGAAGAGGGAGACAAAGAGAGAGGGAGAGAGTGGTCGGAGAGAGAGAGAGAGAGAGGAAGATAGAGGGAGGGAGAGGTGGGAAGAGAGAGAGAGAGAGATTTTGTGTTGGTAGAAGAAATATTTTATGTTAGCAGGAACGCATGCATGTTTTTGTTCCTAATTACACTCACGTGCTTTAGGAATGAGAATGTTCTTTAGAAACATGTGAATGCTTTAGGAATGCATGCACATTCTTAGGATCACATGAGCGTTATTTCCATTTAAAAATATTTTGGGGGTGGGAATGATAACTCTAAAGTATGTGTTTGTTGAGTTGGTTGCCTCATATTTAGGTTTGGGATAACAAACCTAGTGGTTTGGTCTTCAAATACATAAAAAAAAAAATAGGTTATTTTTCTATAGGCTACACAAATTTGTTGTCAATGAAACTACAGACACAGATAGAGTCGACTATGTAGATTCCAAATATATAATTTTTAATAAAAATTGATATTGTTTACTATTTTTAATCTATTTTTGTCTTGACATATATCATGATCCTAAAATACATACTTCTTTTATTTCTACTATAACTTTTTATCAGCTTAACCATTTTTAAAATGAATTATACATCATTTGATCTACAATCTAAAAACAAAAACTTTAATAATGTTAAGACCCTCGTAGCCTTGTTAAGTAAAATAATTGCATCCTTATATAACTAGTCTTGTAACCATATTGTGTAATTATACATGTTCATGTTAATATTATACGCATCAATAGTGTGGTGTGTTGCATCAATTTTGTCTTTGCTTAATATTTGCATGGTATCAGAGTGGGTATGGGTCTCACTCCATCATTGGAGGGCCCAAGAACCTTGGATATGTGGATTGTGACCACCATAGCCTCAAGAAGGACATGAATCAGAAAGACTGTAGTCAATAGCGATAATTGAGAGCAGTTGAGTTGTTCAACATCTGACAGAAGATATACCGTGTATTGGTGAAAAAATGGTCATGGGTGTGAATTCTAACCAAGCCTAAGGCGTTCATTGCTTAGCTCTCGAAACAATCTAAAAAATCCTTCGTAAAAAATATTAAGAAGTTTGGGGACGAGAATACATTGGATTTTTTGTTAGTGTTGGAGAGTATCGAACTGTTGACCATCCACATGATCAAGAATCGTCGGGTCACTGGTTCTAATTGTATGGATATATTCTTGGATTTTCCATTAAGAAAGATATGAAGTATGCAAGAAGAAAATCAATTCCCAAAAGCAAAAAAAAAAAACATGAGAAAACACAATTTTCACTGAGAAGTTGTAAGAAGTCGTAAGCCTGCATCAATTTAAAAAAATAAAAAAATTATTTTAAATGAGGCTCGATTCTTTATTTTACTTTAAAGAAATAAATGAAGCAAAGTGGTGGCTATTTATTTACTGGCTTGAAAGATATATTTTTTATATATTTGTCTTAAAGATTAAGAAGGTAGTGTGTGAAATTTTATTGGAGAAAGATATATTTAAAAAAAAAATGTGATCAAGTTTGTTCTGGGCGGTTACATATCGACTTACTTAGACATATTAGAGAAAAGATAAAAGTGAATGAAAACAAGATAAAGTGGACGCAACTAGTTTATTCATGTCAATGTCAAAGGCAAATTAAAGTCATGGAACATGTCAAAGGAGGTTTGCATGTTGATGTAAAAAGTTGCTAAAGTATTTGGAATTATTATTGATAATATTTATATTGAGATTTGCGACCTCAATATGAATTTGATGTTATTTTGTTAGAATTTGCGACTCTAACAAATGACAAGAGATTATGGAAATCCAAGAAGAAGGTAAATTCAAGAGGAAAAAACATGGTGATGAGATTTGTTTTGGCATTTATAAATAAAGTTGCAAAGAGAGAAGCAAGTTCGTTGAACCGAAGAAGTAGATTCCAGCTAGGCCAGCAGAGTCGATAGATGATGAAGAGTCTCCATGGAGTGAAAATTGAAGATCAAGGCTTCCAGGGAGAAGAAGCCACAAGACAAAAGTATTTTCCTCTTTTATTGTTGAAGAGCAAGTGTTGCTTACGCTGAGCCATTTTATGGACAACGTTTCCGCATTATTGAGCAGTAAAAACTGCATGCAGAAAACCTCACCCCGAGAAAGAAAGGAAACCAAAAAGCCGGGAAGAAGAAATATGGGAAGAGACATAAAGAAAAAGTGGAGAAGAGAATGCAACAAAATACAACTAAATTTTGGTTAAATTTTTTGTTTTTTCAGTCACCAACAAATATAAGAAGAAATGAAATGTTGTAATTTGAGGGGTGCATGTTTGGTTGTAGCCGACACAATTTGAGAGGTGCATGTTTGGTTGAACCCGACACCCCAGTGGACATACCAGTAAGTTTTTTGGTCTAAGGTTTTTGCTCCCAGTTGTAAGAAGTTGTAAACCTTGCCATAGGCAAGTTGTATTCCCTAAATGTTTTGTAAGCCCTGATTGAGTGAGGCCTACATAGGTTAGTGTGTGATCATGTAGCATGTATCCCTGGTTTCGAGCATCCTAAAGCTAGCCATGGAAGAGATGATACATCAAGTTGTGGAATAAACCATTGGGTAGGTACGAGGGTGTTAGTGGGTGTACTTGTATCTAAGCTTGATTTTGAATCGGAGAATTTCAATCTTCGATTAACAAGAGAGGAATGTGAGATAGATTAATCTCAGAGTTGATTGGGACCCAATTATGTTTAAGGGGAAGTGTCAAGTTATGATTAAGGATGGGAAGTTGGTGATAGTGATAGTTTTTTCCGAGATGTAATTAAGGGGAAGTTTTAAGGAAAATAATTACATCCTTATGTAACTAGTTAATTAGTTAGTTTACCGTTACAGGAGTTGGTAACCCTGTAACTTCTTGTAACCATATTGTGTAACTGTACATGTTCATATTAATAGAATACACATCAATAGTGTGGTGTGTCGCAGCAATTTTGTCTCTGCTTAATCTTTTCAAGCCTCAACTAAAGGAAATTATACAAATTTTCTTAAGGAAGTTACAAAGAGATGTCTTATATTTTTCTTGAAAATTAGCATGAATGTTAGAAAAAGTCAAATTTCACATAGTTATGCACAAATTCTATAAATAAAAATTATATATTCTGAAAGCTATATTATTGTTTTTCCATGTTTGCATTGTCATTAACATATTATTGTGTTTCCATGTTTTCATTCTCATTAACAGATCAATGTTTTTCCATGTTTGCATTGTCATTAACAGATCAATGTTTTTCCATGTTTGTATTTCCAGTCATGAGAGACCATCATTAGCTTGCACATGCCCCATTGTCTTAATGGGCATTAGTAGCACCCATATATTCATCCATCCTCTTGTTACCTAAGAAACACATTGCTATATCCATGTTGTTAACAACTTTCACAATATGATTGCTAATGGGGGATCTATGAAATGGGGTGGCCACTGTGAGATTGTGAAACTTCAAATGGGTGAGTATTCCCAACTCACATGTTTTCAATTGAAATAGGTAGATGTGATACAATTTTGGGCATTGAATGGCTAAGAACATTAGACCCCATCACCATGAATTTCCTGGAATTTGAGTTTTTAAAAGGATGGAAATTTTTTAAAGTTCTCAAAGCAAGTTCTCCAAAAATCACCAATTCCCACCATATAGAAAAGCTTCTAAAAAATTATCATTCTCACAATATTAAATAATTCCATGCTATTCAAGCCTTTAAGGGTGCTCTCATCCAATTCATCCAAATTTAAGTAGCCTACCACCCAATGGTAGTGTTTCCAGGTAGCCTACCACCCAATGTGCACCCATATGGAAAAGAAGGCAAGTTGCACATATGTCATGATTATGTACGGAGAGCTTATTAATCTTTTAATTAATCCTTGCAGCCATCAATCTTTAAAGGGAATTGTACTTGCCTTCAGAATCACCAAGTCTTGGAGGCAGAAACTTTCTGCTCGGGAGCCATCCCTGTTTTTATTTTAAACACTTGATTTTAAATGTGAAACAGAAATGTTTAAAAAAGAAATTATATATGTAACAGATTACAAATACTATGGCAGGTGTCTGGTCCGTCTGTGCTATGTGTTGATCTTCTTTACTGGGAGACCCGATGTTAGGAGGGACACGTGACCTGCTTAAAAGGAGATATTAATGTATTTTTTCTTGTGTTATTTCTCTTTATGTTATTTTTATAAAAATGAAGACAGTCATCTGAGACAGAGAAAAACGCAGTAGAAAAAAGCATCACAGAGAGGCACGTGATAATTACGAGGCAAAAACATAATAGGGTAGCTTTGAAAAATCTTATGGTAATCCAAACGCAGGCTATCCAGTGGTAAGGTGAGATAAAGAGGATGTTATATTATGGCAATGGAACTCGTAGTACCACCTTCTCACATTCAGGTCATATGCCTAATATAATCCGTAGGCGTACGCAGAAATGGTTACAGCTTCGAACTATTTTATGCCCATATATGAAACGCCGGCCATCGATGGTAAAGGTGAGATCAAGAGGCCTTTAAAAAATTCGGCAAGGAAGTCACACAAGCTGTGTCACTCATTGTCACTTTAAGTTATATGCGCACCAGTAGTTCACCAAATACATTAATTAAGTACAACATATAGGATCTCATGGGTCATAACTATCGTCAAATTAGCATTTGGGTTAGTTGGACATACATATACTCAGTAGTGATAATGAAAATATGGAATTAGATCGATAATTATATTCGGTCGTCATCTTCTTCTTACGCACCCACTGCAATGCACCATGACCGATCAATCCAAACTGATTTCTGAAGGCAGGTGTACCCAATTCAATAGCACTAGGTGCTACTTAATTAATGCGCATCAAGCTTTACTTTGGCTTTGTGCATTTGCGTGCTCCTTCATCTATATATACAGAGAAACCCACCTCCATTTATATCATCTCATTTTACAATATATCAATTGTCTATCGTCTCATCTCATTACTGGACTGCTTTAGGGTTGGGTTGAATACTGACTTGTTACCAGTTTATTAAAATGGCGCATATTATTTGTAAGTGCAGGAATAATGCTGCTCTTGTCTTTCTAATGGCAGCGATTCTCTTTTGGGGGATGAGCTGCAATGCAAATTCTGCTGCTGCAAGCAGAAAACTGATGTTAGAAGATGTAGATGTTAATTCTGGCGATGCTGCTGCTGCTGCTCCTGCAGTTCCTCCGTCTGAGCCTCAGCCTGAGCCTGCAACGACGACCGTGACCTTCTTCATGCACGACGTAGTTGGAGGACCTAATCCCACAGCCAAGCCCCTCTCCATCTCAGGAGGCAGCACCACCTTAATTAATCCAAGTGGATTAATACCTCCAATTACTTCTGCAGGAGACCTACTTAATCTTCCCTTCCAAAATGGCGGTCCTCTCCCACTAACCCTTCCAAGCGGTGCAATTCCCCAAAGTCCTCTGCTCAATGGCCAGTTTCCAGCTACTTCCATTAATCCAAACGGATTTATCTCCCCTACTAATCCTTCTTTTCTGAATGGAGTGGGCCCCATTATTCCTGCAACTACCCCATTATTCCTGCAACTACTAGTGTAGGCTTGCTTAATCCCTTACTTCAGAACGACGCGGTTCTCCCATTAACGTTTCCAAACGGCTTTGTACCATCTTCTTCCACTAATCCTCTCCTCAATGGAATCGGCATTAATAATATTAATGGCCAGAACCTTCAGTTTAATCAATTCCCAGCAGGTCCTAATTTTCCTTTCACCTCCCAGCAGGTATCCCCTTAATCAATTCTCCTAATTTACTTAATCCACTGCCTAATTCGCCGTTGCTCGGAGCTGGAACACTGGGTGCAGTCCCACTCCCATTGAATCAACAGGGTGGTCAGGGTTTGGGCAGTAGCAGCAATGAGGTTATAGTGATTGAGGACCCGTTGATGAGTCTTCTGCTTTGGTAGGTAAAGGGGAGGGATATTACATGCCCCCTCCTAAAGATGCCAACACCCTTCTCATGACTTTCACTGAGAATACGAGGGCAGCCCCATCGAGTTCTCTGGCGAAGACAACACTGCTTTGCCTGAGAGGGAGATCGCAGTGGTCGGAGGAAGTGGTAAGTTTCAAGACGCGAAAGGCCACGCCCTCATCGAGACCGTTTCCAATAGTGCTGATGTAACTGTGCTCAAGTTCACCGTCAACCTCACTTACTAGCATATCTATCATGAAATAAATTCTCTCTCGTTTTTTATCTTAAATCTCAAACTCAATGTAAGTGGCTTCTATGTTGTCCGCACTTGAAACTAAAATATGAAAAAGTATAGTTGGACACAAATGTATAAATCCTTGTTGAGGATGCTCATGACTCAACAGTCTGTCTGTAATGTTGCTGAAGTTGAACATAGATATGCATGAATTCATGAAGTCAAATGGTTTTCAACCATACCGATTGTGATTTGATCGATTGGGTAAGAATATAGTGAACAAGCCTGTATAGAAACGCAAGAGGATCGAATATACTACATCACTTCTTTGATCATAATTCACTATGGGAAACATGCAGACTTTAAGTGGCCGATTCTACTTATCAACGACACAGAATAAAAAATTTAAGACAGTGAATTCCCAACACCCACCTTAATGTTTCGTAGGCCGCGCAGGCCCACAGAATGACCAAAGTAGAGCACACAAGTTGGAACGTGCAATTGCCAAAGATCCCTTATTCAGTTTCAATGTTGGAGATCGTTATGGATCGTCGACCCGAGTTTCGCATGCGACTTTCCATGAGGATGTTCATCTCGATGTCACTGAGGGAGATGTATCGATGCGTCTGGATCTTTTCCCTTCGGTTCTCAAACCTCAGATCTCACTGCTGGTCCAGAAGGCGGATTGCAGCAAGGGTCTAGCAGATATTGGTGCAAAGGTTGTATGTGAGGGTGATGGTGGTTATTCGAGGAAACATAGAAAGTGAAGGGATCAGAAGCAGAACACAGACAAATAATTCACAAAAGTAATTCTATTGCTTGATACAAAATGTTTACATATGCCTCTATAAATAGAGGTCTTTAGAAAACTCTCGAGCGTCCAGAAGGTGGAGTGTTGGATATGGCGGTAGAACTCTCTCGAGGTTGGTGGAAACTTCAGGTTCGGTAGAAATTAACTTTTTCCAATACTCCCCCCTAATTTCTACCACTAATTACAACAATATTTTCAATACTCAATGCTTCTCTCAAATACTCAAATTGGTTTTGTGCTCATAGCCTTTGCAAGTTGCTCTTTTGATCTGCAATGTCCCCTCCTTAACAAATACATGTCTTGGTTAGGTCTTTATATGGTTGGGCTTCCTTCAATGTGCTACTTTACAACACGCGCTCACTTGAGTTTCATCATTTTTGTTGCTTCTTTTGTACCTGCATAACATTAATTAATGTTCGAATTCTTCCTTTTGCACAAACAATTGATCATTGATGTCCATAAAAATAGATCCATCTACCGAGATATATGGGTACTATCCATTGTACTCGCTAGTTCTCTAGGTATCCTTTTCACGTACATGGTTGATCAATATATTAGACTCCTTTAGTCATAACTTGGTCCCAATCAACTCATTTTGAGATTACTTAATCTCACATTCCTCCCTTTAATCGAAGATCTAACTTCTCCGATCACCATCAAACTTAGATACGAGTACACCTTACCACCCTCGTACCTATCTAGTGGTTAATTCCACAACTTGATGCCACATCCACTCTTTATGCCTAAGAGGGATACATGCTACATGATAACTTGCCTTGCCTATGGCTAAACTTTACAACACCTGGGGAATATAGCTTGCCTTTCCTATGGCTAAGCTTTACAACTTTGGACCAACAACCTCTTGGGGAATATAGCTTGCCTATGCCTATGGCTAAGATTTACAACTCAAAAACCTCTAAGGTGTCAGGTACTACCGATCATGCACCCATTACATCACTTATCATTATAACATTTTATCACAGGTACAAAAATTTCACATTATTTATTAAATGCCCAACAAATTACAAGCCCATTACATATGAACTCATTCAATATGCCCAATAATCCCATTGCTTATTATCACTATACATATCCTAATACAATAGATGCCAAATCTTATCCAACTCCAATTTGGTATCAGAGCTTGGAACTGGGCTCACTCCCTCGCAGGAGGGCCCAGGATCCTGAAAGGAGCCGCCCCTGTTTCTGTTCTCAGTGAGAGTTGAACGCTAAGCATTGAGCTACCCTGAGTGCCGTAAGGTTCTCGGAGTGTCAGTGGATTGTCAGTGGATATGGCGGTAGAACTCTCTCGAGGTTGGTGGAAGCTTCGGGTTAGGTAGAAATTAACATATGCCAACAGAAAGTGCATTTGGGAGCAGACATGAAGTGTCAAGATCGTGGTGGGAAAAGATGTGTCTCTCGAAGAAGTGTCAAAACTCTATGGAAAAACCCTAGTGGGCAGGTTTTGTGGGAAAGAGGTCAATGGCGCGGCGTTAGGAAAATGGATGGAGAAACCCCTGATCGGATATGTTCCAGTGGTACACATACCCTGCTAAGAGGATGGTCATGCTATATCTTCCAGTCAATGGAGGATTGTAAAGTTATTTTGGGGAGAAATTGGACTTGGGGCCCCTCTTGCCGGGTAATAAAGAAATGTACTATTGATTTTGATCTTGAATGGGAACTTGTGGGCAGTCATGAGGTTCTGGGAAATATTACTAGGACTCCTGCTAGGGTTCTGGACAAAAGAAGGATGGGAGGCTATAGGTAATAAATTGGGAGTAGAAAGTTGACCACAGATGGGCCTGGATCTAAATCTAAGTGGATGTTCACGAAGGGTTGGTGAGTAGTCTGGATTTAGTGTTCGAGGACTGCATTTGGCACCAAAAGGTGGATTACTCAAACTCCATTTTCATTGTTTTATTTGCAAAAATATATACCATTAATATGGTTGGTCCTCTACTTGTATACCATTCTTTATATGTTTATGTTGCTTCTGTCATTTAGGTATTTAAATATTGCACCAAATTAATATGGTTGGTCCTCTACTTGTATACCATTCTTTATATGTTGTTTCTATCATTTAGGTATTTAAATATTGTATCAAAATATTGTTAAAAAAAGAAAAAAAATTCAATGTTATAAAAAATCAAAATTGATATAATTATGAAAAAAAATCAATAAATAAAATTATATATTAAGAAAGGTTATTCAATTTTTTACATTTTATCTTCTTACCTAAAATCAAGATTCATTGTGTAGGTGTAAGGGATGTTTATGTTTTTATTGCATCTAATGTGTCAAAAAGACCATTATTAGTTTACACTCAACCACAAATTTAAATGATGTCCAATGGTTTGAATTTAAGGATTTGAGGAATGTCATAAGTTGCTCCCCTACCTTACCAACTATTGAAAAAAAGCCTAAATGCCTAGGGAGGATGGATGGTCAGAATTACTTTAAACAATGAACTATTGAAAAAAAGCCTAAATGCCTAGGGAGGATGGATGGTCAGAATTACTTTAAACAATGACTATTAGATGAAAAAAAAAAAAAAAAATTACAAAACAAGAATGGACCAAAAAAAAACATCAAAATCACACCTATTAGATGGCAAAAGAAAATGCACCTTATTGAAATCTTAATGCGCAACAAAAATAGATGAGGAGGAGGTAGTGAGGGATGCAATACTAATAATGGAGCCTAAGCATAGGAGTAAAGTTCCCCTTGCTCTCTTATGATGGTTGGGAGAGCCAATGATGGATGTACTAACATTATAAAGTAACATCCAATGCTTTTTATTTTTATTTTTACATAATAGGTCATAAATAAAATTTTATTATAAGAAATGATATAGTATTATTTTGTGATATATGTAAACTTTAAAATTGGGGTTTGTTAAGTTGGAAGATCATTTTATTTTAAAGAAGTTTTTCATAAAATATTTTAAGAAAAATATGAGAAGTTTATTGAAATTTATCTTTGATTTACTAAAATTAAGAAAGACAAATTATTTTAATCATTAATGTAGATAAAAAAATTGACACCGTGTGTGACTCGTGTGTGACTTGTAAAGTCACTCCTACTTCATCAAAAGAATATGATAATATGTTTTGTTTTGATAATATCTTTAATATCAAAAGAGATACCAATGATTGTTTAGGTGGGTGTAGAATAATTCTACCTTAAAAAATGAAAGATATTTATAGATTATTGAAGCATCAACATAAATATTGTAAGTTTTAAATAGTTGAAGCGAAACAATGTATACGAATTCTTAAGAAAAATAGAAAGAACGAAAATGGAAAACACATAGTATATAGTGATTTACTCTGGAAACCCTTAACTAGGAAAACCAACAAACCTTAAAGTCACACCTCTATCTCTTCATCGTATCAACTTGACTATACATAATACAATATTAAGGTATTTTGCAGCATCCAAAACCTTAATCCGTTAACCTGAAATGGATTACAACCCTAATTCCTTAACCGAGATTAGATTACAATGGGATGAAAAACCATTGGTCGAAACAACCCCAAAAAAATTATGGGGCCTTTACCCCCGAACCCCCAGGTAGGGGGGACCTAGTTGACCCCACCCTGACATGCCCAACACATAGGAATAGCATGTGGAGACAACCATGCAAATAATATAACACATTCCCAAAAAGTATTAGGATTTGGAAATGATGGGAAAATGAAAATAAAACATATAGTATTTTTTTTCCGAAGAATAAATCAGCATTTATATTCATGAATTGAATGGAAGTCACGCTTCATAAGTGCATACTACACTTAGAATAATAATATTACATAAATAATGTACATATCATTTATATGCCTCTGAAAAATAATCTTCTATGATCTCATTTTTTCCCTTTCTTCTTTTTAACCCATCATGCCACCCCCTGAAAAAGAGACTACGGTGTAATTCATAAGTTAGGAGGTAAAGATGCAAAGAGGGAGGCAATTTATTATCAGAATCAAAGGTATAGCATTCATGAATTATTTTCATTCTTCCTAGATGGGCTTCATTTACATCTGCCACCATCAAGGAGGAAAACTCGATATTTATGTCTTCTTCTCTATCCTTATTCAACACTTCTAGACAAACAATGTTCTCTTTTAGTGGAACAATAGTGTTGAATAGCATTGTTCTAATATTTTCCATCCTCCAAAAATGGTTACTCACACTCTTTCCATCATTTTGATTCAGGTTTATGTCCATTGTTCCTTTTTAAGGAGGAGCGTGCATGAGGATGAGAATCTTGGAGATGCCTTGGTTGTTGGAAAATTCGACATTGAAAATTGGTATTCTCATAATCCAACATTGAATCTATCTAAAATTTTCCCACTATAAGAACATATTGTCCAGTAGACCTCGACTTATGCCAATATCAACACATATTATGGAATATGTGAAAAAACACAGATTAATCTACTCTAGATCTATTTTGATGCAACTACCCAAAGTATTGCCAATATCTGTAAGAATCAATAAATGCCAAAAATGAAGGGGTAGATTTGGGAGTTGAACCCAAATGGGATTTTTTGTTATAAACATAGTGGAAGGATCAAAAGGAGGGAACTAAGGGGTAACAAAAACACCTTCTTTGCCTCAAAACTAGGGGCCCTCCCCTTAAACTCTTTGATAATCAACGGGGTTTTCAAATTGAACAATAAAGAAACTCTTAAAGAAGAGATAAACCTCACAATGCTTTGTCTATGTTGAAAAAATCCATTGATACAAATATGAAGTAGAAGGCCATAAACCATTGAATTTGCATATTATAGAAGAGGATTGGTAAAATGAAATCAATTTTGTAGCATCTAATGCAGAGACCTCCAACTTGGGTTCCTCATCAAATTTGTCCATGATGTACACATAAGATGTAGGAGGGTTCAAAGTTGTTGAATTAGATATTTGTTTATAATGGAATTCTTAAAAGAAGAGGGTTTGAGGACGACGGTCCATCATTACCAACCTTTCCACCACACTATCAGTGAACCAAAGTGAGAGTTGAATCTTTGATAATTCCATAATCATCAATAAATAAGTATGAACAGGTTATTTACCTTCAAAAAGAAGTCATTTCAGGGCCATTAGGATCCCATATATGAACTGCAATTTTTTATTTATATGTGGCATATTAAGTAGAATTCACCCCACAAGAATATAGTTTTTTCAATGAGAAACTGATCCAGGTGGATATCGGTGGCCACCCACCTTTTCCTACTGGCTCAAAACAATTTTCTGGCAATTTTGGCAATTTACTATTTTTAGCAGCTTTTAACTTCCGGGGCCATTTTGAGGGCCTAAATGAAGGTTTTTTGAGATTGAGGTTCTCAATGATAACTGGAGGCATAATTGAGCCCCCAAAATAAATCTCCTCGACAATACCTTTCCAACGAGCTATCATACGCCTAAAACAGAGATCGTATGCAAAAGTTACGACCCCGGGAAGTTGATGTACTAACTTACCCAAACAGGGTCCAGATGACTTTTGGCGCTTCATCTCCTAGGGTTAGGTTTTTGGATGTCTAGGACTTTTGGCATTCTTGTTTATTGTAAAAAGGCCTCCAGAGCCTCATTGTAATGATCTTCTTGCGAATGCGAGTAGCTGTCACATCTCTTCTCAGAGATAAGTTGCCACCATTCTAGCGAGTCTTTCACTCTGTATTTTACAGTCTCTGTACATTTATTTCATTAATAGAAATCGTGTATTACTGTATATCTGTGACTCTTTTTATTTTCGCTATATCTCTGTTATATTGTTGTCTCTCTTGCAATATCTCTAAATATTTATGTGTTATATCTCCACTCTCATTTCGTGCCGAAAATAATCCGGATCAGAAACTTAACTATAATCTATAAAATAACCTTTATAACATTGATTTCACCAAACATGTGACAAATATAAACCTCTCTTCAAACACTTGGGATAGTCAAACACTTAACATACAAAAATTTCATAAAATAAAATATTGACCATAAACATTCCTTGAATTTCACTAATAATATTAGTATTTTATACTATTATATAATCATATTTATAAAAAATAAAATAAAAAATAAATATTTAAAATAATAATTTTTATAGTATTTTATACTATTATATAATCATATTTATAAAAATTAAAATAAAAAATAAATATTTAAAATAATAATTTGTATTATAAAAGAGTGTCGAAATATTTGACATTTCAGCTAAAATTCAATGTATAATAAATGCACATTATATTAAGTAACATAAATAAACAACATTATTTAAGTTAATAATTATAATAATAAAATGTTATTAATTAATCTAGTTATTAGGTAAATCTCCCCATCGTGTCCCATTGTTCCATTTGTAACTAAATTATATATTCCACACTTCATTTCTATCCTCCACGGGGACTATAGTTTTTGCCTCGTGGTCAAAGACCCTTGAGTTTATATTAATTCGATCAATTAACTTCATTTCTATCCTCCACGGGGACTATAGTTTTTGCCTCGTGGTCAAAGACCCTTGAGTTTATATTAATTCGATCAATTATTACGTCAAAATGTGTACATCTATTGATAATGGGTAGATTTAATAGGGGTTAAGTGTTTAATAAGTTTTTTATGGATAGGATTAAATATGGCTGGAATATTCTTAGTAGTCACACAAAATAAATGGCTGTGATTTCAATCATTAACTTCCTAGCTATTATAAAGACATTCGTTTATGTGTTTACTTTTTTACATTTACCTAATCATATTTAAAAATTACTTTGATAGCTAACTGATTGCCACGTAAGTGATTTATAGAAATTAAAATATTAACACCAGATAAATGAAGCACAACCGTTTATTTGTTAATCAATAATAAAATTTAATAAATTCTTTACCAGCCGATACCTTTAGGCGTATCCAGCTGATGTATTGGTTGTGCTAACACTTTATTTCTATCCTCCATGGAGACTATAGTTTTTGGCTCGTGGTCAAAAACCCTTAAGTTTATATTAATCCACCCAATTTTGCAAGATATACTAAAGTTTTGTCAAATATTTTTTATTTATATTTTTATTTAAATTACAAAAACTTTTTTATGTTTTGTAAATTATTTGTCCGACATGAAAGTCATATATATATATATATATATATATATATATATATATATATATATATATATATATCATTGGTCTAATACGAGGTGTGCACTTAATTTTCTTTGTAACACATTGTATTCAATGCTTACAAAGCTTCCACAATTTGGCCATTTTAAACACTGACAATGTTGAAGTTTTGCAGGCTCACATAATGGCTCGAACTTTGCTACACCACTCACCACCTTACCGCATCGTCATTCTTCACGGCCATGTGGAGTGTTTATATGTCTATATTGTGTCTATATCATTTGTTTGAATTGTGCTCATCCAAGGCGAAGGTAGCCTACCACCTTCTCTACAAGTAATGAAAGCATTCAATTACAGTGTATAATGCAAGTATTTAGAACAATTACAAATTGTACTCCTACTTATGTCACTAAATATCCAAAGTTACAAACTCGCAACTATGTAGATTGGTAAGTCTCGTGAAGCATTCTACATTGTTAATAGCTTGTAAGTGACGTTGTTGATCAATCTACAATTCCTTGATTTTTTTTAAATTATCAAGAATTTTCTGCATAACTCATTAATGCAAATTCTTATTGTTTCCATTCCTCATTTCGACAAAAAAGAATATGGAATTTCCAATTCTAATGTTCAGCACAAGAATTTCAACACAACTTCTATGCTGCAAACATCTCATAAGGGTCTTCTGCTCAAATGAGTGAGGTTTGTGGCAATCTGTTAGACTCATAAATTTTTAATTTCTACTGACTCATATATTTTTAGTTTCTATCGTACTCGTATATTATTTTAGTTCTAAATTATTATAAATTTGCAGTGTCTTAATGGAAATATATTTTGAGCCCATTCCAAGTATGTTGAAATCTCATCATTATTTTATTTTCAAGTTTATGGTAGCATAATTGCTACTACCCTTGAACCTGGAAATAAAATAATTTCCAACAAGAGTAATACCAGTAGTGGCATATATTGACCACCTGGTAGCTAAGTAGCATACCGCCACCATTTCAATGGGTAGACCACCCTAAATTATGAGGTCGAGGGAGTGATCAAGTCTGAAATCCTCGAAAGCAACAAGATTTAGATTTAGCATGAGAACATTCATCGAATTTTTCCCACATTTAAATTGCATGTCATATAAAGGGAGATGAGGGGAAGGACAAAGGTGAGTTCTATTTCAATTCCTTCTATCGTTTGAGTTACAACAAACCTCAAATCAGCACAAGTAAATTATCAGGTTTAGGTCTGAGCCATTTTTAAAATAGCCAAATTCTCGAGCCATTTCTGAAATAACCAGATGCCCATCAGGGTACAAATAGGTGAGTATTACTTTACAAGGTAATGCAAATCCAATATTCTATACCATGTGACTTTTTGTATGTTTCTTCCTATGTTTTTGGCATTACAGGAATGGTCGGGAACATGAGCACTCATGCACCAAGGTTGTATTGGAGATCTATCAACCAGGCTAAAATCATTTCACTACTATGGGTGCAATCAAGTTTATTTGTTTATGTGTTCTAAGAAAGTATTTGAATTTTTAAAGAAAACTTTGGACAAGCAACCTGAAGGTTTGGAAATTTCTAGTGGTTGTGCCTAATAAACGTGGATCTATGTTTGAACATGTAGCTTTACCAAATCAAAATTCAAAAACCCATTTCAAGCAAATATGGGAAAAAGGAGGCACCCCTCTTTAAATAAGCAATCATTGCACCTCATTGTTATTTTAAGCCAATCCGATGTGGGTACTACTACAACCATTGAAATCACACTCCAAAATAATGTCTCTATGGAAGATAATAGTAATTTGATTTTAGACACAATATGTTATGGGATGCAAACCCAAAAACTCTATATTTCAGAACAAGCCAAGCCAATGAAAGGTATTGAAAGGTGAGTTCACATATAACAACAATGTTACCTAAAGAGATGCAACTTCTTTTCCATAGTCGTTGCATTGAATGTTATGACCCAAGGGGGGCATATATATGGATAAATGTATATGATATGACCCCAAGGGGGGGCATATATGGGCTTAAATGTACATGTAATGTGTAAATACATATGTTATAGGGTCGGCCTAGTAATAAAGGGGCTTCATGTGCAAGTGTGAATAGCTATATATAAGAGATCATGTAATCATTATTGTGGTGGGGGAATTGTGAAGTATAAATGGTATTTGGTTATTTTGAGGGGGTTCCCCTATTCTTTAAGGAGTTATTGTGTAACTTATCTATCTTGGATTTGTACTCCACGTTGACATTTTGTACATGGTGTGTACTTCTATTATTTATGATCTTTTGAGTATTTGGATCATAACATTTGGTATCAGAGCTCAAGGTCTTGGGGTTTCACTGTTGCATCTGAGACACCTTGGAATTTTAGTTATAATTTGTTTTCTACGAAGTTTCATAAGGAACTCCTTAGAGGATATTTATCAGACGGATCAAGGTACTTGGGGATAAAATTTCATCTCCTGAGGATTTATACTTTCGAAGATATAACCTGTGCAAGATCGGGTTCTGGAATCATCCTGAATTCATTCATCTCATAATTTTCGCTATAAAAAAAAATTGTGATGTTTCAGACCTTGAAACTCAAAGGATATTCATATAAATTAGCAAGGTAGCTTTGATAAAAAATTTAAGCTTCGGGGTCATCCCAATTTTGTAGATACACCATGTGTAAGATAGGGTAGTTGACTAGTCTCAAACAGGTGTTCTGGGTAAAACAACCATAACTTCTTCATAGAGGATCCAAATTGAGTGAGACCATTTGCATTGAATAGTGGACAATCCATAGTATTTTTGGTACAATTTTCATAATTTTATATCAATTATTGTGCACAGGGCACGCTGTACAAGTGATCTCTCCTGGAAAGGCTAAAAATCAGCAAGGTGTGGGGAATTTATGACCCAAGGGGGGCATATATATGGTTAAATGTATATGATATGACCCCAAGGGAGGAATATATGGGCTTAAATGTACATGTAATGTGTAAATACATATGTAATAGGGTTAACCTAGTGATAAAGGGGCCTCATGTGCAAGTGTGAATAACTATATATAAGAAATCATGTATTCATTATTGTGGGGGGGAATTGTGAAGTATGAATGGTATTTGATTATTTGAAGGGGGTTCCCCTATTATTTAAGGAGTTATTGTGTAAATTATCTATCTTCAAGTTGTACTCCACGTTGCCATTATGTACATGGTGTATACTTCTGTTATTTTATGATATTTTGAGTATTTGGATCATAACATTTAGCCATATATATATTGCCCCCTTAAATAATAAAAAAAAACATCACGTCACCCTTTCGACAAACCATCATATTTCTTTCCAACTCAATGAACCATTCAACATACATAAGCCTCATCATGCGAACTTTAAACTATGTCAAATCGAATGCATTAACTTGTTGTCATATTATTATCAACGTTGGAATCAATGTGATTATATACCACATATAAAACATATGAATTCAAATGATGTCGTATAATATGTATAACCATCACCCAATGTCAACCAACACCATGTGTAGGTTATATGTCGAATGTATTCATAAACTCAAGATCTAAACAATGATGCTCAACAAGTGTGCCTCCTTTATACATTGTGATTATATTATATACATTACTCATACATATGAGTATTAAAACCATATGGAACCCCTTTTAAACAATAAAACCAAAACTTCTTTAAAGTGCCCAAACTTTTTGACTTTCCTTTAACTTTCTTTCATGACATGATATATAAATAATCATGGGTTAGCATTGTTCAATTGTCATAGGTTTTAATAACCAATGTTTGCATGAAATTCAAAATAGTAAGCTAATGTTGTCATATGTTTTGAACATGTATTGAATTTCTTCATTCTTTCAATGTTATAATGATGCTAGAACTTTCATCATTTTGCAAGTAAATCTTTTCAGCTTTTATCATATGCTTAGCAGAATAATCATAAACCATTTCTTCAAGCTGTGAAAAACGGAAACTATAATGTTTATTTCAAAGTGGGCTATAAGGATGGAAGACCATTAAATGATCTCTTATTTTATTTGGGCATAGATACACAATTGAATCCCAATAAATATTCGATAATAAAATCATTTTTTTTGGTGGTCACTATCTTCCTAAACATGTCTCGAAATTGAATAAGGGGGTCTAAGGACATTGTCATTATGTGTGGTGGTGAATGTTTTCATGGTTTCTTTATGTAATGTTTTATGTATAGTTTTGACATAAGTACACTTACAATTTTTCATACAATGATACACACGTGGAGTACACAGCGAGTTAAGAAAATACAAGGCACACAATTAATGTCAAACAAACACATGCATAATCAAGCACAAGTAATCAAGAAGCAACAAAGATATCAAATTGGAAATCACATCAACAATGGACACATTAAGCTCATAATCAAGGACTCAAAGCATCGACAACGAATTCAAATTTGAAGATCAATTCAACTTTAGAATAAGCAATAATTGTAACTTACAATTAGATGTTTTGTAAGAAGACTGACTTTGTAATTGGTTGCATTATCGGTTGAGCCCGACACCACGAGTAATTCTAATTTTGAGTCAAAATTGATAAGATTGAGTTAAAACTTGTTGGAATCAAACTCAAACCATTGTAGTACTTTGGGATGCATTTTTGGTGGTAACTAACATCCTCAACTTCCTGGAAAAAAATTCAAGTGAGGGACTTCAAGAGTTTAAGCGAGCATGAAAGTATAAGCAAGTGAGTTCCTGGAAATAAATTTAAGTGAGCGTGCCAAGTTCAAACGAGTGAATTTAAGCAAGAAAAATTCAAGCAAGAGTGACAGTGATGGCTAAAATCATGGAGTTGGTTTCCTTATTGGAAACATTGTTAGAAACAACTGAGAACAATGCAGTCATATTGACTAGTGAAACATTGGAAAATGTTATCATATGTTTGCAAGTCATGCAAACAAGGATTCATTTGTTGCAATCTCAATCGCAAATCTTAAATGACGAAATTGGGGATCTCAAAAACCAACTGTTAGTAAAGTGTTTTGAACTAGCTTTTGTTCATAACAACCCTCTCTATGATGATGATGATCATCATCATCATGATTTTGATCAACAATGAATGAAGGAGCAACTCAACAAGACAACTCCAAATGGAGATGAAGATGATGGTGTCCAAGTTCGACATGATCGAGGTCGTAATACTCTTTCTAAGCCCATCATCAAACCTTGGGAATAAACCATCTGCAACAAGCACATAACAGGACTTGGATATGAAAAGGAAGTTACCTTTCATATTCATGATTATTCAAAACAAATCCACTTCATCAATGCAGGATTCCTTCAATAAGTTTCAACTTCACTTATTCAAGTTCAGCATCAAAATGTGAAGTGACAACATTGTGATCGAGTTGGTCACGTGGAGAGTCAGTGTTTTGATCTCCATCCTTGTCAGCATTGTGGCAAGCATAACCATTCTTCATACAGACGTTCAACACTGAAGAAACCTACAATATTCAAGATTCACTATGAGTGGATTGATCCTTGGCAGTGGTCATCAACAACCAAGCTATTATATAAGTCTTATCGTAGAATTCAATCTCGAGTAAAGACTAAAATTGCAGCACATAACCCTTTTTTGTACCTAACATAAGGGTATATGAGTCCAAAGTGGTCCCCTTATGGCGTAGATTTTAAGCATGGCCCGCGTGGGATGAGATAACATGTAGTTGTTTCCACATGCCCACTTTGTGTTTTATACAAATGGAATAAGTTCGGTACTATCTTGAGTCTAGAAGGGGGAGTACAATGATGTAACTCTTCTGCACCTTAAGGGGGGGGAGTTCAAAAATCCAATGAAGATAGTTCATAAAACCACTTGTGGTCTCTCCTTTTAGCCGACAAAGGGGGGAATTGATGATGTAATTGAAGATGGTTGTCAAACTGAAATTTTTGACAACAAATATGTCAGATGGGCATAAAATTTTCCACATGGCCAATTATAGTCTGTAGATGGAAGAATTTGGAAGAATTATGGTTCAATGACTTGCAATTGAATCATAAACAGATATGTTAATTTTGAGAGCAATGATGTGGAAATTTTGTTCACTTAGATGTTCATTCGACCTAGTAGAGGATAGATGCATCATTTTGCATTGTAGCTTGGAATTTGATTGAATTGTGAAGCATTTTCAGGGATGTATCAAACTTGCAACTGATTAATTTCTCTTGGTTCGCTCTCATCATATTTGAGTTCACATAAGTGAAAACATTACAGGATTTCTGGCTCACATTATTACAATGAGATTTTCCAGAGTTTTCAGCATCCAGATCTAATGGTTTTCAGGTAGTTCTTCAAGGCTCAACTCAGGAGTTTCACCATGAAGAATTGGAGATGATACCAGTTTATGTTGTTTTGTTGGTATTATCGTTCAGACTTACGATTAAGGGGGGGATGTTAGCCTCTTACTCATATACAATCATGAAGTCCTAGAACCACCTAATGTATTTCACATTTAAGGATATAGTTTTTATCCTAAGTGTGTTTCTAGATTCCTACTTTTCCTCCTCCTACATTATCTCTCGATGAGGTGTCGATGTGAGAGAAATTGAGGTGGTTTCATTATTGTATTATATAATTGTATCATTACAATGAATACAATGTCGATAATATGGCTTTGGCCTTTTCCGCCACTTCTTATGTCTCTTGTCTTGTCTGGTGTGTTCTTGTCCTAATGATATCGTGTGTTATAATTCTTCAAAAATCTTAGAAAACCAATATTTTTTATTAAATCCTTGGGCACCCCACCTATTAGATATATATAATATTAATAATAATAGGCTTCACAACTCGTTGGGACCACTTTATAATAGGTGACGAATTTTTTAGTCAATACCTCCTTAGTCAGTGCCATGGGATATTGGGGTGAGTATTATTATTGGACCCTACACATCTATCACAAAGCTATAGAACTTGACACTCCCTTGTCCTCGGGACCCAATAACCTTTTTCAGTGAACTCACCCATGGTGGAGCCTTATTAACCATGTCATAACAATGCCTCGAACAATATAACCATCCACTCTATTGTTGGCAGTTTGGATAACATGGACACCCAATACACACTTTTAATAGCCAGTTTCAGCGAATGGAGCATACCATAAGCAATTTGGATTGGATGTTGGATGAGAAGTTGGATAAGAAGTTTGATGAGAAATTGGAGAATTTGGTTGAAAAGTTGGCACCTATGCTAGCTCGAGGCATATCAAAAGAAGAACCCTAAAATGCTTAGCACATTGAGCCACACCGGGAAGAAGCTTCTAACTCAGGACTATTTAGCCACCATCATCCCTCTTCAGGTCCTCACAACCATAAAATAGTGGATAATAACATGTGGCACCATTTTTCTAAGGTGTACATGAACAAGTTTGATGGTTCTGACCCATTAGGATGGATCACCCAGATGGAACACTACTTCACCTTCCATGGCATTACCGATGACATGATGAAACTTAGCATGGGGGTCTTTTATTTGGATCTAGAATGATGGAAATTGTGGGAATGGCGTAAAAAAACCTACGTGGGCTACATCACATGGAGTCAGTTTGTTAAAGCTATCCATGCACATGATCACAATTTGGGGCGACATACCAAGTTATGCCAAACAGGATTAACCGTAAATTTTATGGTAGCCTTTGAGAAATTAGCCATTCATACATAAACAAGTGGAAAAAGAAACCCATTTGTTGTCCACCCTATTCACAACTTCCAAATCATGATAGCCAATGGAGGTGTGATGAAATGTGGGAGTAGATGTGAAAATGTCAAAGTCCATATGGGAAACTGTAATCTCAAAACCCATTTGTTTTCTATTGATATGGGTGGTTGTGATATAGTATTTGGGGAAGAGTGGCTATGCACTTTGGGACCAGTCACCATGGATTTCAAGGAACTATATATGAGTTTCACTAAAGAAGTTCATGTACACACCCTTCGAGGGATTTAGGCAAACCCTCTTGCAATAGTCAACTCTCATTGTATGGAGAATTTATCAAACAAAGGCCACTCTAGCATTATTTCCCAATTTAATGTCATACATATTATGGAAATTCCGACACAAGAAATCCACCCAAACTTCCAGCTAGTCCTCGAAAAACATCTTTAGATCTTTGAGACACTAAGGTATTACCCCCTTCTCATAGAGAGCATGACCATGGTATTCCCCTAATTACAATAAGTCAACAACCAAATGTATGTCCTTATAGATAACCTTTTGCACAAAAGAATGAAATATGGTTCATACATCCCAGTACAAAGCCCTTACTCATCACCAATAATCATGAGGAAGGAACTTGGAACATGTGTCTTGATTTTAGGGCTCTCAATAGGTTGACAATCAAGGACAAATTTTCTATCCCAATTATTGATGATCCCCTAGATGAACTTCATGGAGCCAAGTTTTTCACTAAGATTGATCCACATTTAGGATGCAACCAAATCAAGATGAAAGAGACATATCACATCCCTAAGACAACCTTCAAAACACATGAAGGTCATTATGAGTTTCTAGTGTCACCTTTGAGTATTTGAAATGATCCATCCACTTTCCAAATCATCATGAACAATATTTTCAAACCCTTCCTACACAATTTTGTGTTGGTCTTCTTCGATGGTATATTGATCTACAGTAAAGCATGGGAATCACACATAGATCATGGGAATGAACAATAAACTCTTGAGAGACAACCAATTACTCTTGAAGTGCTCCAAATGTGCTTTAAGGGATCCTGAGGTTGAATATTTAGGTCACATTGTAAGTTAGGATGGAGTACGAGTCAATCCCGAGAAAGTGGTGCCTATGTAAGATTGGCCCTATCCCAAAACACTGGAGGGATTGTGGGGATTCTTAGAACTTATAGGCTACTACAAAAAAAATTAAAAAAATATGGCAAAATTGCAGCTCCCCTAACTTCACTCCTTAAAAAGAATGCCTTTGTTTGGAGTGAGGCAGCAACACATGCCTTCGCTTCTTTAAAGGATGCCATGTGCACTACTCCAATATTACCAATGCCTAATTTTACTAAGACTTTTGTCTTGAAATGTGATGCCTTAGGCAAAGTTAATGGATCATTCTTGATCCAAGAAGGACACCCTTTGGCATTCACCAATAAGTAATTGTATGACCACAATTAGGAAAATCCACATATGAGAAGGAAACAATTGCTCTTCTTCATGCAATGGTGACTTGGAACCCATATCTCATAGGAAGTCATTTTTAGATCAATATTAACCATCATAACCTGAAGTACTTCTTTGAAAAATGATTGTCTTCACCAGAGAAACATAAGTCGGTCTCCAAGATGTTGGGGTATGATTATGAGATCATATATAAGAAGGGTAAAGAAAATTTTGTGGTTGATGCTTTATCCAGAAAATTTGAGGAGGTTGGATCACTCCTTTCCTTATCCTTCACAAGTCCGGGATGGATTAAGGAATCCCATAGGGAACGACTAGTAAACAATACTTTAAGGAAGCTCATCCAATGGCTTAAGGTAGATCCCAACTCACCTAAAGGTTAAACATTGCAACAAGATAAATGGTGGTATACAGGGTGCATTGTTCTGGAAAAATATTTGTCCCTAAAACAACAAGTCTTAGAGTCTAAAGTCAAGAAGTTGGATTTGTCCAAAGTGAAGTGTTTTCACTATCACAAACATGGGCATCTCGCTACTAACTGTCCGCAGAAGAGGAAGAACAAGAAGGTTGTTGGAGCTGCAACTGGTGAGGCCCTTGCCTTGCAATTTGAACTTGACTTCTCTTTGATCGCATGCATGGAATCAAATGCATCGGGATCGATGTGGTATTTGGATAGTGGCGCTTCCTTCCACATGACAGGAGATAGAGAGTCTTTCAGTGACTTGGAGGAGAAAAATCTCAGAATGCATATTGAGATGGGCGACGATGAACGATACAGTGTGACTGGCATTAGTACCATTACCTTTCAGAGGGAGTCAGGTAAACCATTTCAATTGAAAAATGTTATGCATGTTCCAGGTCTGAAGAAAAACCTGGTCTCAGTCGCAATGTTTGAGGACAGAGGCTATAACATTGTTTTCAGTGATGGAAAAGCTTTCTTGCGACATAAAGAAACGGGTCAAGTCAAGAAGATAGGGATTCGAGTTAAGAATCTCTACATGCTGGAGGTAGATGGTTGCAGTGCCATGATAGGCAAGGTAGAAAAAGTGGTGAGCCGGGATGAGGGCGAATTATGGCACAGGCAATTGGGCCATCTTCATCATGGAGCCTTGAAGATCATGCAGTGAATATCTATTGGACTTCCAATGGGAACACTTGCTCAGTTAGATCAGTGCAAGGGTTGCACCATGGGGAAGTATGTAAAGTTCACTTTTCATGAAAAGGAGAACCATGCTTCAGTGATCCTGGAGAGAATTCACATAGACGTGTGTGGACCATTCTCGGTTGCTTCAACAACAAAACATAGGTATTATGTTATTTTTGTTGATGAATTTTCTCGTAAATGTTGGATCTTCTTCATGCAGAAGAAGGATCAAACATTCTCAAAGTTTTTTGAGTTTAAAGCATTGGTGGAGAAAGAGTCAAGGAAGCAAGTGAAGGCTCTAAGGAGCGATAATGGTGGAGAATACATCTCTAACGAATTCAAATCCTTCTGCAGCAAAGAAGGAATTTGAAGAGAACTCATAGCGCCTCATAACCCACAACAAAATGGGGTCATAGAGAGGAAGAACAGAATGATTGTGGGTGCAGAATGAGCTATGTTGCATGATCAAGGCCTACCAATGCATTTGTGGGCAGAAGCATGCAATACTGCAGTTTATGTGAAAAATCGTTGTCCTCATAGAGTACTTGGCATGAGTACACCTGAAGAATCTTTCACTGGTAAGAAACCTGATGTTTCTCATTTTAAGATTTTTGGCTCATCTTTTTATGTGCATGTGACCAAGGATGTCAGGAAGAAGCTGGAACCAACTGCTGAATTTGGGATATTTGTGGGGTACACAGAAACACCCCATAATTATTGTGTGTATTTTCCTAACAGTAAGATGATTGTTATGCGATGGGATATAAAATTCAATGAGGTGAAATCCATGTGGTTGTCACTTGAGAGGGAGCTAGACTTGCATGCAGAAGAGGAACTGTTGGTTTCCAAAGATGAGTCTCAAGATGTGGATTATCCACATGAGGAGATTCATGGAGTGGAGGAAGCCACTCAAGTAGAGTCATCCATCATAAATGGAAGAAAGTGAACCACGGAAGCTGATAGATTGAGAATAGATGTTGTACAAAATGTAGGAGCCCCTACTTCACAGCGTAGACATAGATAGTCTCCTGATCGATTTACTGGACACATGGCTCTCATGAGAAAATGTATTGTGACTTAGCCATCTTCCTTTTAGGAAGCAGTGCAGGATCCCATTTGGGTAGATGCTATGGTAGAGGAGTATGACTCCATTGTAAAAATTAGTGCATGGGAAATTGTCCCAAGACCGGTTGACAAATCAGTGGTAGGTTCGAGATGGAACTACAAGGTAAAGCAAGTTGTTGATGGGAGTGTTGAGAAATACAAGGCCAGGTTTGTGGCCCGGGGCTTCTCACAGATCGAGGGGATAGATTATGATGAGACCTTTGCACCTGTCGCAAGGTACTCTTCCATAAGATCCATCTTTGCACTCTCGGCGTAGATGGGTTGGCGCATTCATCAGATGGATGTAAAAACTGTGTTTCTCAACGGGATCATTGAGGAAGAAGTGTACATTGAGCAGCCAGAAGGTTTTGAGACCTTTGACAGGGAGTCGCATGTGTGCAGACTCAAGAGAGCACTGTATGGGCTGAAGCAAGCACCCTGTGCTTGGTACACTCGGATAGACAGCTATTTCACCGGACTGGGCTTCACCAAAAGTGAAGCGGATGCAAACCTATACGAAATTGTGGTGGAGGGTAAGTTTTTAATCATTGTTCTTTATGTTGATGATTTAATACTGACTGGTGATGAGCAGCCGATACACTCATGCAAGGAGGACCTTGCAAAGGAGTTTGAGATGAAGGATTTGGGCCTTCTTCACTATTTCCTTGGACTGGAAATATGGCAGCGAGATGGTGAATGTTTTGTGTCTCAAAGCAAGTATGCAAGGGAGATACTGGGTAAGTTTCACATGGAGGGCTGCAAACCCGTGGATACTCCTCTTCCAGGAAACTGGAAGAAAGAGGATGCTACTTCTGGAGAGGTAGTGGATGCTACTGTCTATCGACAGTTAGTGGGTTCGCTAATGTATCTAGTGAACACAAGAACAGACATTTGTTATGCGGGTAACCAACTGATTCAAGCAATGGTTAAGCCTACCATGCTCGTTTGGAAGGCGGGTAAGCATGTCCTGAGATACCTAAGGGGCACATCTGAGTATGGCTTATGGCACAGATAGACGGATGAGGTGAAGTTGCATGGCTTCACGGATGCAGATTAGGCGAGTAGCCCAATGGACAGAAAGAGCACGCCAGGGGGGATCTTTAGTATCGGATCTACGGTTGTTTCTTAGTATAGCAGGAAACAGAGATCTGTGGCACTCAGTTCAGCGGAAGCGGAATACATGGCAGCAAGTCAAGTTGCATGTGAGGCTATCTCGATGAGAAAGATCTTGGTTGGTTTGTTTGGTTCTCATTTAAATCCGACAGTGATTTATTGTGATAATCATAGTTGCATTAAACTCTCAATTAATCATGTGTTTCATGATAGATCTAAGCATATAGATATTCGGTGTCATCATCTCAGAGATTGTGTGTAGCGGAAGATCATGTTGCTTCAATACATTCCTATGGAAGATCAGGATGCAGACATTTTGACGAAGGCACTCACCAGGAGCAAATTCGAATACCATAGAGACAGCATTGGGGTGAAGGATAATCCCTTTCTTGTTGAGAAGGAGTGTTGAAAAGTCAACAAGAAATGTGTGTCTAATTTGTTTTTCCCTTAAATAAATTGGACAATAAATATTAATCTATTATCTCATTTATAACTGAGTGATTTGGAGTTGTAACAGAATTATAAGTGTAGTTATGTGAGTTGTAAAGTAGTTTAACTCAGTTAAGTGAGTTAATCTTAGTTGTACTAGTTGTAACTAAACTTGCACTAGTGAGAGTTCAGTGAATTAATTATTAATTAATTCACAATCAGTGATCTCACATGCAACTGAAGATTTCCCATTGTTAACTACATGCATGTCAGATCCAGTGGAGACCCAGTTGAGATAATAGGTGAAAGGGACAGGTTGGATATTAGTTGTGATTTGAGTGAAGTGCACTCATGCAATCACACACGCAGTGGATATGCCCATGAGCATGTGCAGCCTAGTGTAGAGGATTCATTTATCCATTGCAGGGATTGTGCAAAGGAGGTAGGTTGTTTGGACACATATAATTGACACATGTATTTGTTGATTTTTGTATGACAGTGTGAGACGATTGTATTGTACTGAGAGCTCTTGGATTAGAGTTTTGTATGAGATTGTTTCATGATCCATGATATACATAATATATGATAGTGGGGTTTTTAGCTTTATGCTTTCCCAATAAAACATCTGTGTTATGTTTGATTGATTCTTTTCTTGATATTGCATTGTCGATCATGGTTTAAATTCTACAAGAATATTAGTAGAAGTGATTTTGTATTTAACAAGCGACAAATAATTGTTAGATCAGGAGAATCTGGGCAATACTTAATTGGTATTGAAATGTCTACACGATATACAAGGTGCATTGTTCTGGAAAAATACTTTTCCCTAAAAAAATGAGTCTTAGAGGAGCTACATTCATCATCAATAATAGGTCAATTTGTGTTTTATTAAACCTATGAAATAACTAAGTTCCCATTCTTCTGGGAACGATGAAAAAAAAAATATCCATGATTTTGTAGAATCTTTCGATACTTGCCAAAGAAACAAGGGAGAGGTGGTGAAGATACCAGGGGAATTGCAACCACTACCAATCCCAACACATATCTAGACAGACATCTCAATCGCTTTTATCATGGGACTCTCAAAGGCAGGTAACAAATTAGTCATCATGGTGGTTGTCGAACGTCTTTCAAAAGATGTTAATTTTTGTGCCTTATCTCATCCTTTCATTCCTTCCTCAGTTTCCCAGATCTTCATGGATCATATCTTTAATCTATATGCTATGACCACTTCCATTTTCTAGAATCGGGACCCCACATTCACCAACAAATTTTTGTAAGAGCTATTTAAACTTCAAGGTGCACAATCGGATATGAGCATTGCATATCATCCCCAAACTAATGGCCAAACATAAGTGGTCAACAAATGCTTAGAAACCTATTTGAGAGGCTTTGCTTCTGAAAAGTTGCACCAATGAGCACAATGGATTCCCCTTGTCAAATGGTGTTACAATACCACTTATCATGGAGCTATAAAATGACACTGTATGAAGTTGTTTATGGCCAAAAAACCCTTGTTAGTGGCACATCCTATGTATCAAACGCCTCCAAGGTTCACATAATAGATAAAATGCTTCACACATAAGCCATTATTTGTATCCTCAAGGACAACTTGGTTATGGTTCAAAAATGAATGAAACAACAGGTTGATTAGTGTGAAATTGGTGTTTAACTTGCACAGAGAATCTAACATCCAAAGAGGAACAAAAACAATTGCAAGTTTTGAGAGAAAGATGGAGAGAGAATGAAAGTATTGTATTCCACAATGAATGAATGGAAAAATTTACATGTGATTTACTCTTCATGAGGAACTGGCTCGCCATAGTTGAGCTTCTAGGGATAATGTGGACATGAACAAAAAACTGAGTAAACTACCACCTAGTCCTATTTAACCGATCATGCAGTCAACAGTTAACTAGTTTGCACAAGTGGAATTAAGATACACTCATGCATGCACATGTGGCATGCCCTCCTAGCCTCATGCATGCACATGTGGCATGCCCTCCTAGCCTCATGCATGTGAAGTGTGCCCTCCTAGTGATGATTCCAGAGTGTGCATGCAACACTTGGTGATAATTCCAAGGTTGTCATGCAAGACTGGACTGCACTAGTGCAATTAATGTACACCTGAGTGATTATTGAAGAAGAGATGGATCCCTTTTATAGGGGATAATATTCTCACCTAGGGGAGAATATCGTGGACCATGGGATACCAAGTGGAACCCTCAATATAGAAAATAGAACATAGGAAAAAATATACTAGGAAAGTGTGCATGTATCTCCAATACCCCCCCCCCCCTTGAAGCACTCGTAGGGAGTATACAATGAATGGGACCCAACAATAATCCATGTTGGGTACCCATGTACAATGCATCTATGAAAAAAATAGAACTGAAAAATGAGGAAAGATGGAAAACCTTGTAGGAAAAAAACTCTCCCTCAAAATATAATGTGACTATGACAATTTCTAGGTTGTTGTGTCCTTCACTCCAAGGTGGTCTCGCGGAGATGTGAATTTATGCTTGGTGAAGGTATTTGTGAATATGTCTACAATTTATTCAGAAGAAGGACATTATTGCATATCAATGATCCCATCATGAATCAATCCTCAGATGAAGTGCTTGCGGATATCGATATGTTTGGTTCTTTGTCGTTATACAAGATCCTTACAAAAGTTCAGTGTACTCTAATTATCACACTAGATAATAGTCGAACAATGAAAAAGTATACCAAGCTCTGTGAGGAACTGTTGCAACCAAATGGCCTGAATTGTAACATTGACTGCACCTCTAAATTCAACCTTTGTTGATGACAAAGCAATGACAAATTTCTTTTTGTTGGACCAACATATGGGGTTGGATCCTACACTAAGAACATATCTCGAGGTGGAATTGTGATATTTGTTATTGCCAACCCAATCTGAATCAGTGTAGACGACAAGATCCAAGGGACATCCTTTGCATAATGAATACCATGGCTAGTGGTAACTTTGACATACCAAAGTATACACTTGGCAGTTTTCCAATGCAGTTTATGTGGCTCTTGCATGTATATGGAAACTCCTCCTACAACATATGAGATGTCAGGACGAGAGTGAGTGAGATAAAGAAGACTCCCCACTAACTAACGATACTTGTTACTATCGATCAAAGGTGTATCACCACCATCTTTTAACTTGACCCCAGATAGGAAAGGTGTGGCAGCTGGCTTGTAGTCGTCCATATGAAATTCGACCATTAGATCTCATGCATACTTTGACTGAGACATCTTGATTCCTAAATCAGCCTAGTTGATTTCAAGACCAATAAAGTAGTGTAGTAGACCCATGTTGATCATGGAAAAGTTTTCGTGCAAAACAGTTTTGACTGAAACAATTGTTGTGAGAAATCTTACCCTGTAGATAGGATAAGCTCCCCTTTGGTTCAAGACTCCTATCTTTGGTCCAAATACAGAAGAGAACAAGTGGTTGCTACTTTCCCTATAGATATAACGCAATCAAGCAAGCAAGAGATAAGAAGAATGTAGTGCACCTTGTTGCGATGTTTGGCCTTGCTGCTCGAATTCTCGAACTTGATCTCCAAGCTCCTCAACACAAATGCAGTCATGCAAAGACTAGAAAAATAAATCTTCCTCCCACTCTATATGACTATATAAATTAGATCTATCTACGAAGACTGAAATGACAATAGACAAGAAAATGTAGAACACATGAACTTGAAGCGAATAGGTCAAGTTGATATTAATTGGAAAACCAAAGAAGGCACTTACAAAGCATGATTGACGATGCAATCACTTCTCCAAGATCTCCTTGTCCAGCCCTTGCATGAATCTTTAAATCAAAATTATGATGCTTCTCCCAAGATCAAAGATTTGATACTTGAATTATTCCCCCCTTCACCTTGGAAATACCTTCAATATATAGGCTTGAGAGGCACAACCACCATGAGAAAATGAAGGATATGGTTGAGGATATGGATCCTTAAGTTGGGATTAGATCCTAGGATAGATCCCATAGGGTAGTATTCGACCACAACAACCTTATCCAAGTCAGAGCTTGCCCTTAGAAAGAGGTGGAGGATCTCATGATTCCCTCTAACAAGACTGGTGCTCCCCCAGAGTTGAACACGGGGCACCATCCTATAAATTGGAGCTCCCATAACATGGCAAGGGGGGCGCCATTCCATGAAGTGGAACTCCCCCAGCATGGCCAGGAGGGTGCCACCCTTCATAAATGCTCAAAAAATGGTTGATTTTCCAAGAAAAAGGTGTGCTTTTTGCCTTGAAATTATGGGTTTCTTCCTCCAATATGACTTAGGGGTCATGGAAAATGTATTTCATGGTGTTGAGGGGTTTAGATACTTAGAAAAATGAATGTGACACTTGGTAAGGTGCATACGACACTTGCGACAGTGCATGCGACACTTAACAAGGTGCGTACGTCACTCTGTGACACTTGCGACACTTAGGGTGTGAAACTCAAGTGTGACATTTTGGTGTGTAACAGATGCCCCCTAAAGTGTGAGGTCAAAAGAGAAACTAATGGATGAAACACTTTACAAGTTCTTCAATGAAAGGGCATTGGCGTAGGAGAACCTGGCAGAAGTTGCAAACAATCATCAGTCAGTATACAAATATGTTCCATTTCCGAGGCAAACATACTTATGCTCAGAATATGAGATGACTCAAAGAATGGTCGTCAACCAATACACTACAGATCCATGAAAATACTGACTAAGGATATGGCCACCAAATATACAATGTGGATCCACACCTCCATGACATGAACTGATCGCAGCCACGAAAAATAACAGTGCAGGTATGAGATGACAAAACATAGCCACATATCAATACAATGTCGATCTATGTGACAATTTATATATCAATAATATTTCCAACATGGTGATTGTACTGAAATCATTTACATGCTTAAATGATTTCCATTGCAGCCCAAAAAAATCACATAATAGAGTAAGCACCCAACCCATGGTCTTCGTCCCGATCCCGATGTGGTACGAATCTAGCCATGTGAATAGATGATTTGATGTCGAACATGGTAGAAACCACTTGATTATCAGTTATTGAGGTAAATTGTTAACAAGTGCGAGGGAAATCACCAATGATGTCAATGACTCCCAAGGTACACTAGTACATTCCAACGAATGTGAATCAATGAATTGAGGTTGAACATTAGGTGGAATCATTCGATCAGAGTTCAATGATGTAAACCTATTGCCAGAAGCAAGGAGGCCTGCAGGTCCCAAGGTACTAACTAGTTTCTAAGTCTAATTCCTAGATCATGTGTTGAAGTCGACCGGAACAGACTCTTTGAAGGAGGGTCGTGATGTATCCCCCATCATCGACATGAAAATGACACGAGAAAGTGATGTGAGATGGTGGATCGAATGAGTATGGAATGACACGTGAAACAAAAAATGGTAATACTGCAGATGGATGGTTTGAAGTGAAACTTCCCTCGAACATGATGAGGCACAACAAGTGACTTGGAAGCATTTGACTCAACAAGTACCAAGAACATAATGTGACAAAAAATAAGAGCACTCTTTGAATGGAATGAAAAAGTATGACGACACATAGAATTGGTATGACTCAGAGACAAGCAGATTACCCAATTGTAAGACGAGACACAAACAAGTGCCATGTTCAAGGGCGACAACAACTGCCATAATGGATTCCAAAAAACTTAACCCACTTCCTTAAATTCCCCCCCCCCCATCATGATTGATGAGTACCTCTTTATTTTTTAATGAGCTTGAGGAGGATAACATATGCTTGGTATAGCTCATCCTTTGGATGAGTCCCTCAACATATGTTTAATGAACCTGAGGAAGGAGGGGTTCGGTCCTATATGGGTCCTAGAGATTGGACTCCCATAGGTCCTTCGATGGATAGTTTTACGAGACCAAAGAAGGTAAACTTGATGGTTTTTCACATTTAGAGAGTCTAAAAATAACTTAAAGATGACTCTGTGGATGACTTTTTCGTAAATTTAGTCTCCCAATCCCGAAAAAAGTGCAAAATAATACAGGGGAGAACTCTTCTAATCATGCTTGATTAGAGCAGTCCTTTTTTGTAATTAGTCTCACGAGGCCAAAAAAGAGATAAACTACCACTCGAAAGACGCCCTTTCAAACCTTTTAACGAGTGTGAAAGGAAACAAGCTCACTCGACAATCTTTTCATGTTTAGGGATTCTAAAAAGAGTTTAAAGGAAACTCCAAAGAGTTCCTTTTTCGTATAGCTTTTACGAGTTCGAAAAAGAGATAAAAGTATACTCGGTAAACTATTCTCATGTTTTAACGAGCACGAGAAAGAACAAATATTGAGCTCGGTCTAGAAAAATCTACTACGTTACGACAAGAACAACCCCCAAGCGAGGATCACTCCTAGTAACGTGTCTCTCTATAGGTATTGTGCCCCCATCTTGTGTGATAGAATCTAGTGGCTTCACTCCAACATGATTTCCAGAGGCTGGAGACCCACCCCCCAAGTGTCGTTTCCTTCAGCGACTCTTCTTCTTTCCTAATTTATGCATCGGGTTACTAGTAGGAACATTTTCACTAGGCGGAGGAAAATAAGGTTCAAGGATTCTATCCAGAGTGAGACTTGATTCTAATGGAGGGGGTTCTGTTTCATTTTTTAACGAGTTTGACAGAGACGATGAACTATGTTCGTAAGTGTCTGTTTCATTTTTTAATGAGCTTGACATGGGAAAATAACTATGCTCATCAAGACTAGGTACTACCAAAGGATCAGATAATTCTAAGGATTGTCGCACCTGAGTCAAAATCATACTTAATGTGGAAACTTGCAAGGTGGGAGGAGAAGGAAAAGGAAAAACCCCCATGAGCGAGGAATCCTTAAGGAGACCTACTCCTACACTCTCAAAACTATTATGTCATAGAAAAGGGACATTATTCGTTGCAACATTGTGAAGATATGGAGTTGTATAGTCAAGTTGGTCAACAATGATAATTTTTCCTTCATGGGAAAATCATAGAATACGAAACACCGAAGATGCAACAGAAGTCATCGCATAGAACCAACTACAACCAAGTAACAAATTGTAATCCAGGGGTGCGTCAACCACTTTGATATCGATTAAAATAGTCTTACCCTTCAATGTCACAGTGAAAGATTTCAAGAGTCCGTGAGGTTGGAAACCATGTTCATCAAACGCTTTCAAGGTGGTAGGAGACTGGGTAAGTTTAGGAGAGCCAAGGGCTCTCCAATAAGAGAAAGACATGACACAGGTGGAGGTTCCCTCATCCAAAACGATGCAATGGATGTTCTTTCCACCAACCAATATTTGAATTTGGAATGCTTGGTGGTGTGAGAGCCTCTCCTTAAAATAATCTAGATTAAGCGTAATCAAGTTCGATTCCACTGGATCCAAGGATCCAATGGCTAATGAAAGTTTTGTAGAACTTCGAGGGTTGACATAGAACAAGGTGCTTGTGCCAAATCTTCAACAATGTGCAAATGAATCTTGAAATCAAAATGTTGAATCTTCCAAAAAATTTATTTCAGGAATCCATCTTGACTACTGGTGCAAATGTTTCATTGTAGTCGATCCCATGAACTTGTTGGAAGCCTTTGGCTACAAACCTTGCCTTCTATTTGCTTACAATTCCATCTAATGCTTTCTTTGTTCTTGTATATCCACTTGCATCGAACAAGATTCTGATCAGATGGAAGCATAACCAAATCTGAAGTTTGGTTCTCAATGAGGGAATTGTGTTCCTCATTCATGTTTGCTTCCCAATAAGGATTCCCTTCAGCCTCTGCATAGGCCTGGGGATCATATGCAAGAACCATATAGAAATACATGGGAAATAATGGTTTTGTATCTATTAGAGTATGTGGATCACCCTCAAATTGGGATCTTTTCCTTCTCGGATCAATAAGATCTCTTGCTAGATCTCTGGCAAATTGTAGGGTCTGTTGTGACCATAGTGGTATAGGATTTCGATCAACACTTCCATGCTCATGTACATCTGAATCATATTATGAAATAAGATCTGAATTATGATCTGAATGACAAGAAGAATCATCTCTGAGATCTGCTTCAAGAGGAGGAGGAGAAGCTACCACAGGTTGCTCTTGGAATGCATGCAGGGGGCCTTCTTCAAATCTAACACTTATTTCGATGATCAAATTTTATGTTGAAGGTTCCAATAATCTGTACCCCGTTTACACATTCTGGATAACCAACAAAAATGCATTCTTTACTTTGAGGATCCAAATATTTCCTCTCTTCTGAAGGGATGCAGGCCCATGCACGAGGTCCAAAAATGCAAAAGTGTGTAACTTACGGTTTCTTGTTACTCTAGGATTCAAATGGTGTCATTCCTTTCAAGGATTTGTGGGGTACTTTGTTTTGAATGTATGTGGCATAGCTCATTACTTCAACCCATAATTTTGAAGGAAGAGATATTGCATGCAACATGCAGTTGACCATATCTTTCAAGGACCTATTCTTCCTCTTTGCTACCTCATTCTATTGTGGAGTATATGGATCCATGTGTTGCAATAGTATGCTAGATTCAGAACAAAGATGTTCCACATCTTGATTTACATATTCTCCTCCATTGTCCATGTGAAATATTTTCCCGGATTGATTTTCTGTAAGTTCCTTGAAATCTTTAAGGCATGCAAAGACTTCAGATTTGAATTTGAGAAAGTATATCCATGTGAATCTAGACCCATCATAAATGAACGTAAGTACATATCTTTCTTTTATCATTGATGGATGTGGGAAAGGACCAGATACATCACTGTGCACGAGCTCGAGAATGGAGGATGCTCGCCATGCTTTGCCTTTCTCAAACTTTTCTTCAAGGTGTTTTCCAAGTATGAAACTTTGACAAACACCATCTGTGAATTTGATGTTGGGTAGACCATTTAACATTCCTTTATTTCTCAATTGTTGCAAGTACCTTGAATTCAAATGTCCAAAATTTTTGCGCCATAATCTACTTTCACCATTTGCATGTGTTAGTAGCATAAAAAAATCAAATTTAGGAACAAAATGTGAAAATTTATACAACCTAGAATGGTGATCGGTATCTCCGACAAAAAATTTGGGGCCATCTTCCATACTAGAGATAGTCACTAAATCTGGGGTGAATTCAACCCGATTTCCTGTGCCAGAGTGAATTATTGATAGATCGAGAGAAGATTTATGGATAGTTTTGGAATGAACAATACATTCTCAAAACTTCCATTGTCTAGATCTACTCTTTCACAAAAATTTACAGGAGTGTCATCTCCCATTAAAATTGGAAGACCCGTGCAAGGTTTCAAAGAGGAAAATGTATCTTGTATGGAATCCATGTGATGTGATGCACCAGAATCTAAGATCCATGCATTTGGTGAGGAGGAGATAGTTATCAATGCATGTGCATAACCTCGATCTTCTGGTGACTTGTCTCCAGGATTTTTCTTGGCATTCTAAGGTATGCAATCTCCAAGGTTGTTTTATTGTAGAGCTTGTGCCATTAGATTGATTGTTTTCTTCACACATGAGCTTTCTAGATGATATCCTCAATTGCAATAGTTGCATTCAAATTTATCCTTCTTTGATTTTCCTGCTTTAGAGTTGGAAGACTCCTTAAAGGATTTGAAGTTTCCTCCCTTTTATGATCAGGTTCCTTCTGTCCCTTTGATTTCTTCTAGTATTTGTTGTTTTTCTTACTGCTTTCATGTACAACAAGCACATGGGCTTTGGAATTCTTGAGAACACCCATTTTTGTGAGCTTGTCTTGCTCATGTATGAGAGAGTCAATGATTGCATTCAGAGGAGGCATTTCCCATTTATCTCCCATTGTAATATTTGATGTATGAAATGTAGAAACAAAGACCAAGTACTTTGAACTCAACTTCAAAAGAATGGAAATGATTAGTTGATCTCCTTGCATTGATTTGTCTATTCTGCATCCCTTGAGTTGTAGCAACAAAGCTTTAAGATTTGTGAAGAAGTCTTGAAGGTTCTCATAATTGCTTGGGTTTAACGAGATTAACTCATCTCTAGAACATGGCCATGCATTTAATCTTTCTTTTCGAAGAGGCCCTCCAGGGTAGTCCATATTTCGTTTGGATTTGTAGATGATTCAATATGGAAGAGCAATTATGGAGAAATAGACAAGTAGAGAATTCTGAAAGCTTCATCCACTATGTTAAAGAACTTGGATTTATCAATGGCGGAATTGGGTTCTACTTTCATTGCCATAGTAATTTGATAAAGAGCTATGCTTCCGAGGAGAAGGAGAGTCTTTGGCTTCCATTCAAAATAGTTGTATGGAGTTAGAATTAATGTCAGTGGAATATCCATTCTCTATGGTCACTCAAATCTTATATAACCTGCAAGAGAGAGTATGTGCGCCTTCTTACAATCTCATGTGCTCTAATACCATGTGAAATTGGTGTTTAACCTACACAGAGAATCTAGTTGTTATATTCCATATATAAAAAAGTATGCAGAACAAAAATAAATAGCTAGAAAAGGCAGATGAACAACAATATAACTAGAACAACACCACAATAATACCAAAATGATACCAGAATAACACCAGAAAGAACACTTTGATTCTAAGAGCAATGTTCACTTGCCTCTTCAAGGGGGCAACCTCCAGCAGAGCAGAGCTCTATTAAAATAATATCCAAGACAAGAGTTCTCATACCCTCGACTCCTATTTATACTAAATATGTCTATCAAAAGAACCATTTAGAGGAAGATCCTTCTAGAAGTGAAAGCTTCTATTAGGTCTTCTTACATTGGACTTATTCTTCCTTATTGGTAGGCCTTATTAATATTGACCTTTATTACATGGAAATATATTATTCTACCTACATGAGGGGTTAGGTCCCTAACATGTCCTCCCCCTCAAAAACATCCTTTTCCTCAAGGCTTAAGATGGGAAAATTGTTGCAGAATGGTAGTTGGTTCCTAAGTGGCATCTGCTGGAGTTGTATCTTTCCACTGGACTAACACTTCCTTGATGGTTCATTGATGCAGTCGACGCTCATGATGGTCCAAAACTGTTTGTGGTTGTAGCCAAATGGAGCCTTCTTCGTCCAACTCGGGAAGGTTGGTTTGAGTTTGGCACGTAGTTCCAATCACCTTATTTAAGCAGGAAACATGAAAAATAGGATGGATCTTAGAATGACTGGGAAAAGATAATTGATAGGACACCTGTCCCACATGCTTGAGAATGGTATAAGGACCATAAAATTATGGCACCAGTTTCTGACAATGTTCAGCCTTGAGGGAATTTTGCTTATAAGGTTGCAGTCGAAGAAACACATGATCCCCTTCTGCAAATTGACATTTAGAGCGACCTTGATCTGCTTGTTGCTTCAAGCGATTATGGACCATGACCAAATTCTCTTTGAGGGTACGAAGAATAGCCTCTCGAAATGTAAGCATTTGGTCAACTGCCTGGACCTTCGAAACACCTGACAAATATGAGAGAACTGAAGGTGGATTTTATCCATATACCGCTTCAAAAGGAGTCATGTGTGTAGTTGTATGGTACAATGTGTTGTACCACCATTCAACGAGTGGTAACCATTGAGCCCACCGATTCTTCCTTTCTGATGCAAAACGCCTCAAATATGTTTCCAAACATTTGTTGACAACTTCAGTTTGACCATCAGTATGGGGATGATAAGTTGTGCTGAGATGCAATTGGGTGCATTGCAGTTTGAACAGTTCTTGCCAAAAATTGTTGGTGAAAGTTGGATTGCGATAAGAAATAATAGAATGCGGCATGCCATGAATCTTGAAGACCTGATCCATGAAAAGTTGAGCCACGGTCGATGTTGTAAATGGGTGTTGAAGAGCATAGAAATGAGCATACTTGGAAAGACGATCAACTACCACCATGATGACTGATTTATTGCCCGATTTAGGTAAGCCTACAATAAAATCCATAGAGATATCCCGCCAAATAGCAGGTGGAATCGGAAGCGGTTGTAGTATGCCAGGAGATTTGACTGTTTCACCCTTGTTGCGCTGACACACATTACATTCAACTACAAAATTACGAACGTCATGTTTCATATCCTCCCCCAAAAAAGAACATTTGACCCGGTCATAGGTTTTGGTAAACCCCGAGTGCTTAGTTGTGGGTGTAGCATGAAGCTCAGAAAGTACCGTGGATTTAAGTTTTGATTGTTTACTTAAATACAAATGAACTTTATATCGAAGCTCGTCATTGAGCCAAGAGTACCCTGGGGAAACTGGAGAATTAGACTGCAATTGTTGTATCAGATGCAAACTTTTGGGATCGTGTAGCCATTCCTGGCGAACATCTTGGAGCCAATATGGTACAATGAAAGAGAGAGAAAAAAGGGACCCTTCATCTTCATATTTTTTGGAAAGTGCATCAACAACCACATTGTCTTTTCCTTTCTTGTAATTGATCTCATAATCATATCCAAAGAGCTTAGTCACCCATTTTTGTTGCTCGGGGGAGGAAAGGCGTTGTTCCAAAAAATACTTGAGGCTTTGATGATATATCTTAATTTGGAAGTGTTTCCCCAATAGACAAGGGCGCCAAATATCCACAGCATGCAGAATAGCCAACATTTCCTTTCCATAGAATGATTTGCCCAAATTTCTCTCAAACAATTGTTTGCTAGTAAAGGCCAAAGGTCTACCCTCTTGCATAAGGACAACGACAATTCCTTTCCCGAAAGCATCACGTTCCAGGACAAAGGTCTTTGTGAAATTAGGAAGGGCCAGGACTAGAGTGGTGCACATGGCCATCTTCAAGGTTTGAAAAGCTTGAGCAGCTATTGGAGTCCAAGTGAAAGAATTATTTTTAAGAAGTGCAGTCAGAGGTGCCATAATCTTTCCATAATTCTTAACAAACTTACGATAATAACCTGTTAAACCTAGAAATCCCCGCAAGATTTTGAGAGTCTTTGGGTGACGCCAATCTTGCATAGCTTCAATCTGTTTAGGTTCCACGCAGACGCCGACCTTTCCAACAAGATGACCCAAGTACTCGACTTATGAGGCGCCAAAAGCACATTTAGATTGTTTGAGGAAAAGTTGGTGTTGAGAGAGTAGATGGAGAACTCGATCCACATGAGCAAGATGGGTTGTCCAGGTTTTGTTGTAGATGAGGATATCATCAAAGAAAACTAATACAAAATGACAGAGAAAGGGACGGAAGACATGATTCATGAGGCTCTGGAAAGTGGAGGGAGCATTACACAAGCCAAAGGGAATGAACAAAAACTCATAGTGGCCCTCATGAGTTCTAAAGGTAGTCTTAGGAATGTCTGCCTCTTTCATACATATCTAGTGGTAGCCAGAATGAAGATCAAGTTTAGTAAAGAACTGGGCACCACTTAATTCATCCAAGAGGTCATCAATGACACGAATGGGAAATTTGTTTTTTAATGGTGAGTTTTTTTAGGGCACGGAAGTCTGGACACATGCGCCAAGAACCTTCTTTCTTAAGGACCATGACCATAGGAGAAGAGTAGGGGCTCATGCTAGGGCGGATAACACTATTGAGCAGTTCTTGAACCATTTTCTCAATTTCATTTTTTTGGAAAAAGGGGTGACGATAGGGACGAATATTGGGAGGAAGGCTTCATGGGACAAGGGGAATGGAATGATCATGAACACCACGGGAAGGAGGGAGTCCCTGGGGAGTGGAAAAAACCACTTGATGTTTAGAGAGGATGGCTTGGAGGTCCTACGACACAGAGGATGTATCAGTTGCTTGTATGGAATGGAGTTGGGAAATAATGCCAGAATGACCTTTTTTGAGAAGCTTTTCCATGCGATGGGAACTAATGATCTCTGGGGAACTGACGGTGATGCTTTGGAACTTATATTGTTGGCCCTCCTGATTGAATTTCATGGTTAATTCCTTAAAATCCATGAGAATGGGACCCAAAGTCCTTAGCCATTCTACACCCAACACAATGTCACAACTGCCCATGTCGATAGAAAACATATGAGATTTCAGGTGGTAGTCACCAATTTGGAGACACACATTTTCACAATGTCCTCCACATTTCATGGAATTGCCATTGGCAATCATGATTTGGAAATTATTGACTGCACGGATATAGCAATTAGTTTCTTGGGCAATGCGACAATGAATAAAATTATGGGTGCTTCCACTATCAACAATAATGATGACCTTCCTATGCTTGATGTAACCAATTAGCTTGAGGGTTTGGGGAGCAGAGAAGCCAATGAGAGAATTTAGGGAAATGATCAGCTCTACTTTGGGAGGGGTTATGTCAGTGGGTTCAGGTGACACAAACACAAGGAGAGACTCAACATCCTGTTCCGAAACATCCTCTGAGATGGCCATAAAAATATTTTGTTCCTTACACTTGTGTCCCGGAAAATATTTGTCATCACAATTATAACAAAGGCCTTTGAGTTGGTGTTCAACCATTTCGGCCCTAGTCAATTTATGGATCTTTAGTGGAGTAGAAGGAGGAGTGGGAGTTACTGGTTTAGTGCGAGGAATAAAGGAGGGTTTTTTGTTTTGAGAAGAGACAACCTATTGTGCTCCCTTAGCTCTTTTAGTAGCGTCCACCCAACTCTCAGGCCGAGCCATGAGGACATGAGCACGAATATCATCCTTGAGGTCACTGATAAAACATTCTTAGAAAAAAGCATCAGACATGCCCTCTGTACGAAAATCTAGTCTCTCAAAAGCAGTTATAAAGTCTTCCACACTGCCAGATTGTTTCAACTTTGTCAAACGACCTAAATGGTTGGTGTCAGTGTCAAAGCATTCATAAAGCTCTGCCACAAAGTGTGTCCAAGCCACATACCCTTGGCGGACATTTTTTCTCCATTGCCACCATTGCCAACATTCTTGATCTAGATGGAGAACACCATACCGGAGTTTGGCCAACTCATCCGTAATTCCATACAAAGAGAAATAATGTTCCATTTGAGTTACCCAACCAGTGGGATCCTATCCATCAAATTTGGTCATATCCACACGCGGAAGGCGTAGGTCACGCTGAAAGTGATGGGGCTGAAAATTCTGGGAATGAGAGGAAGTTTCACCTTCAGTATGCAAAGGTGGGTCAGATACGAGAAGATCTGCAGGGATATGTAGCTTGGCGCAGATCATCGTAGTGACAGATTCAAGCTCGGTAGTAATGTCTTGTTTGAGATTGTCTTTGAGTTCCGTGATTGAGGCGGCAATGGAGGAATGCATCTTTTGATTGATGGGGCAATATTGGCACTGAGTTGTCGCACTTCTTGTTGGGTTTCAGTGAAATTAGAGTGCAAGGTAGTGAAGCGAGCTTCCAAGTCTTGGCTACAGGTATGGGCCATGATGACAAGGGAACACAAAAAGGGGCAGGTGGGACCACACTGAAAATGGGTTATGGGTGAAGTGTATCACAACGATCAGGGCGATGAGTGGAATCCAATGGGGTAAAGATGAAACAAGGACGTTGGAAGGGGGTCGGGTCCACAAGAAAAAAAAATTGCTAAAAAATGATAGGTATGATTGCGATAAGGGCGAAGAGAGAAATCCAACGGAATAGGTCTCAAATAATCATGCGGAGTTATACTCCGATATGAAGAATACTGTAGTGATGAAATGCCCAAATGCTTAACAGGAATAAATGTGTAGAAATTTCGTAACTCGAATGCAGGAGACACAATTGCGCCGCAATAGATCTTGTCTGTTCTGTTTTTGTTTCCGTCCCAAGGGTTAGGTATTCAAGGGTTCTACAGACAAGGGTTTTCCCTGTGTTATAGCTCTTTGATATATGTGCGGGGTCCAACAATAGTACTCGACCCAATATCTTAGGGCACCAACTAAGGAGGCTAGACCGTGCCCTTAGCCTTACTACCCGACTAACCACGTACTAGAGAGTATATTCCCGAGTGTTGTTCTCGGTGACACTATAGCAGTCAAGCAGCCGATTGGTTTATCTATGGAGGGATTCAGGAGATCTAGGCCGATCCATATACAGGTTCTGTCTGATGTGCTACCACTCGAAGGGGTACCAACATGGGTTACAAGGGTGGCCAACATATGCATGCTTAAGTACCACTTGTATTTCCTGTGTGTATGAATCCCCGACCACGGTTTAATGCGCGTAACGACATATCTTTGTAGCTTAAAGACGTCGAAATACGTCTCTACCCTTGAAAAAAAATTAAACCACAATTTTATGCTGAGGAAGGTGCTCTGATACCACTTGTTATATTCCAGATATAAAAAGTATGCAGAACATAAATAAATAGCTAGAAAAGCAAATGAACAACAATATAACTAGAACAACACCAGAATAATACCAAAACGATACCAGAATAACACTAGAAAGAACACTTTGATTCTGAGAGCAATGTTCACTTGCCTCTTCGAGGGGTAAACCTCCAACAGAGCAAAGCTCTATTACAATAATATCCAAGACAAGAGTTCTCATACCCTCGACTCCTATTTATACTAAATATGTCTATCAAAATAACCATCTAGAGGAAGATCCTTCTAGAAGCAGAAGATCCTTCTAGAAGCGGAAGCTTCTATTAGGTCTTCTTACATTGGACTTATTCTTCTTTATTGCTAGGCCTTATTAATATTGACCTTTATTACATGGAAATATATTATTCTACCTATGTGAGGGGTTAGGTCCCTAAAACTAGCATGCAAATATGAACAACAACAATTGCAAGTTTTGAGAGAAAGATGAAGAGAGAATGAAAGAATTGTATTCCATAGTGAATGAATGGAAAAATTAACATGTGATATATTCTTCACAAGGAATAACTCACCATAGTTGAGCTTCTAGAGATAATGTGGACATGCACTAATAGAAACCTGATTAAATTGCCACATAGTCCTAGTTAATCGACCATGTATACAACAATTAACTAATTTTCATAAGTGGAGTTGAGATACACTCATGCATGCACATGTGGTGCACCCTCCTTGCCTCATGCATGTGAAGTGTGCCCTCCTGATGATGATTCCAAGGTGTGCATGCAAGACTTGGTGATAATTCCAAGGTTGTCATGCAAGACTGGACTCCACTAGTGTAACTAATGTACAATTGAGTAATGATTGAAGAAGAGATGGTGCCCTTGCTTAGGGGAGAATATCTTGGACCATGAGAGACCAAGTGGCACCCTCAACATATACTATAGAACATAGGAAAAAATATATTAGGTAGGTGTGCATGTATCTCCAATAATCAACATAGATTTGAACATTCTTTTGTTGAAGGGATCAAGTGTTTCTTCACCTGCAGCCTTATAACTAGACATCCCTTAAAAATAAATTTCTCTGGAAGCTAGCTCCCAATTTCTATGGTCCCTATCAAATCATACAACACATTGGACAGGTGGCCTACAAGCTGGCTCTTCTAGCCCACTGCAAGATTCATCTAATCTTTCATGTGTCTTGTTTGAAGAAGGTCGTGGGATCAAATTCCAAAGTGAATACCAACCTACCATAACTTGAAGAAGAATGTTTCATTTGTCTCCAGCTAGAAGAAATATTGGATACTAGAGAGTGTTAGTTGCGCCAACACACAAATAGGGAAGTACCGATCCAGTGGAAATATATGCAACTAGAAGATGCCACATGGGAATCAAGAACAATTCTACAACAATTTCCTTGCTTTTAGCCTAGAGGAAAATGATTTTTTCTAAGGGGGAGGGCATGGTAGGATCCTACACTAACCCCATTACTTAGGATACTTTATTAATGAAATAGGCTACCTTATTTGAATAAGGCCCGCTAAATAGGTTTTTAATAGTCACTCATTGGAAAATGGGTCCTCTTTATTAATAAGGCCCAAATTAGTTAGTAGGTCCTCATTATAAGTGGGCATGTAGGTAGTTAATATTACCAATGGAGAGCTATATATTGAGTAGAAGGTTATGCATTGTTTTGTCAATAAATTTTATTGTATTTGGATCTTTTCTCTAGGAGGTTGCCCCCTTGAAGAGGAAAATGAACATAACTCTTTGTTTTTTTATTATCAAGAGATCTTTCTTAGGGTTTATCTATTTTCAATTGTGTTCTTTGGTTTTTCACTACGGTTTATGTGATTGATATAGAGTTTTGAGGTTAAGTATATTACAACAACAATCAAGTCAATAATAAACACAAATCGAAAGGTCTACACCAAAACCCCCATATGGAGGCATACACCTATTTGTTAGGCATACACTTTATCAACTGAGCCCTCCTAGTCCATGAACTAGGAGGGGATATATCTAGTGGAATATATTTTAACCTCTTACATTGTGATGAAACCAAGCCACGTAACTTCGAACAAGACCACAGACAACCAGACACCGATTGAGAATGAAACACTTGAATTGGAGAAACCATGAGCTACAAAGTTGGAAAAGTTTCCTCAAAAGAAGTCAAAACACCCAGAAGACCGAACATAGTAGAAACCAAAACATGGAGCTCATCATTATCCCTACCTACAGAGAAACTTGAGCTAGAGAGATATGATTGGACATGGAAGAAAGCTCATGGATGATTACAATGATATAAGAAATATCCCCTAGGCCATCAACCACTAGAGCATTTGACTGAGGAATTATAAATCACGTCTTCTCAACTAATGAGGATAGGGAAACCTTTTCCTATGGAACATTGTCCAAGCTTGAGATCCCATTGACCTTTATCCTAGTACAAGATCCCATCACCTGAGAGGTAAAGGAACCATTTCCCAATACACAAGAATCCTTTATGTCAAGCAGATTATTGAATAACTCCACACTTTATTGATTTTCATTAACTCATATCATGCATATACACAAGAAGAAGTAATCTATGGTTTCATCTTCCAAGAGGTCTAAATGACTCTTCTTATTCATCTATGAATCTTCATATTTTTCCTAGCTTATTTAGAAAGATATTTACAATGTACCTCAATCCCTAAGGATTAGGTATCTAACATTCCCCCCCCTTAATCCGAAGGGGTGTTTGTGAGTCTAAGCATCATTTTGAACTTTTCAATTTTTTCTCTTCCAAGCGCTTTGGTGAAGATGTTCACAATTTTTTCATTCGAGAAACAATGTCTCAAATGAATAGCCTTGGCCTCTACATGATACCCAATCGAATGGTACTTTGTGTTGATGTGATTGGTTCGATAATGGAATCTTGGATTCTTGGCTAACTTGATTGCAAAAGTATTGTCAACCAAAAGATGAGTAAATTTCACTCATTTCTCCTACAAACCTTCAAGTATTTTCCTGAGCCACTCAATATCCTTTGTTGCTTCTATAGATGCCACATATTATGCCTCTGTTGTGGAATCTATTGCAATTGAATGTTTGTGTGATCTCCAAGAGACATGTGTTGATCCAAGACTCATGATATAGCTTAAAGTTGACACTCCATTTTCTTTATCCCCATCAAAGTCTGAGTCAAAATATATAATTAGGTTGAAGTTATCCACCTTAGAATACTTGATTCCAACGTTTTGAGTTCCCTTCGAGTATTTTAGAACTCTTTTTGTAGCATAACAATGTCCTTCACAAGGTTTTTGGATGAACTTGAAAATAATCCCAACAATGAATGAAATATCTGGTTTGGTGGTGTTAAGGTAGATAAGACTTCCCACAAGTTGTCTATACTTGGTTGCATCTTCAAATTCATTCCCTTGTTTTGATGTGAGCTTCAAATACTATTCCATTGGAGTAGAGAATGGGTTACACTCAACCATGCCAAACTTGTTCAACAATTCTCCAATGTACTTATTTTGGGAGATGAAAATGTCCTTTTGATTTTGAGTCACTTCAATGCCCAAGTAGTAGTGAAGATGTCCCAAATATGTCGTATCATAACCTTTATTTAATTCTTTCTTTATGGATGCAATATAGCTTTCACTATTCCCTTTTATCAACAATTCATCTACATACACTACAAGATATACAACACTTTTTCCAAATTTCTTGAAAAATAGAGTTGCATCATCAAGATTAAAATGCTCGAAATTGAATTTCAGAATATGCTCAATTACGTTTCATACTAGGCTCACAATGCTTGTTTTAGGCCATATAAGGATTTGATGAGTTTACATATTTTTTGTTATTTGTCCCTTCACAACAAAACCTTATGGTTGAGATATGAAGACATTCTCTTTCAAGTCTCCATTCAAGAAAGAAGTCTTCACATCCATTTGATGAACTTTCCATCCATTTTGTGCTACCAAGGAAAATAGATTACAAATGATATCCCATTTTTCTGTGGGGGAAAAAGTCTCCTCATAATCAATTCCTTCTTTCTATGCAAATAGTTTTTCCATGAGCCTCAATTTGTGTTTGTCAAGTGATCCATTTGATTTGTACATGTTCTTGGAGACCCACTTGTATCCAATTACTTTGGTTCTAAATGGAGGGTTCACCAACTTCCGTTTCCCATTCTTGATGAGAGCATCATACTCCTTCTACATGGCTTCTTTCCACTCATCATGAGAAGCAACTTATTCAAAGGAAGTTGGTTCAAAGTTAGTAGATAAATTCAATTCATAATCATATGAAACATCCATATCATCTACATCACCTGAATCTGAATTATCCACATCACCTCCATATTGTCTTGTAGAACTTGTGGTTCTTTCTTTCAACCTCATCAAGATGAACAATTTCAAGCATCTTTATGAGCCACTTTGGTGAACCTTTATGCGGTGGTCCAAGTTGCTCCATTGATTGAGATGGTGTTGCATTTCCATCAAGGTTCAACCTTTCAATCCTCTCAATCACATCATCCAAATGAACTTCATGTTCTAATGAAGTGGCTAGAACTTCTCCATGAGGGGGAGATGGTGCTTCAAAAGGAGATTCTAGAAATTGCTCCAAGATAGGAATCCTCCCTTCAAGATGTGGAATCTCATCATCAAAGTTGTGATATGTCTTTGCATGGGTGAATCTATCCATATGATCAAGCTACCGCTCAACAATTTTGTCATTCTTGGTGGATTCAAGAAAAATCACACCTCTAGAAAGAATGAACTTCATATTTACCTCATCGTAAAGACGATATTTCTTGGTGGTATTTGTGTACCCCAAGAAGATGCAGTTCCAACTCCTTGCATCAATCTTGTTTCTTTGCTACCTAGGAATTAAGGCATAGTAGGTGGAACCAAAGACCCTGAGATGCCTCATCGAAGGAATGCGGCCATACCACATTTCATAAGGAGTCTTGTTCCCAAGAGCATGAGATGGACTCATGTTTTCCACATATACTGCACATAGAACTACATCAACCCAAAACATCAATTTCACTTTTTTTGAAAAACATCATGGAACAAATCATATTTAAGAGAGTCTTATTCATTCTTTCAGCTACACCATTCTGTTGAGGGTTGTATGGAACTGTGGTTTGATGTTGAATCCCATGTTATCTAAGATAGTTTTAAAATTCATTAGATGTATATTCTCTTCCATTATCAGTACAAAGAGTGCCAACATTTGATTATGCTTCATTTTGGATCCATACATGAAATTTTTTTAAAGTTTCAAAAGCTTGTGATTTATCTTTCAACAAGTACACCCAACGCATCTTAGTGTAATCATCAATAAAAGACACGATATATTGATGTCCATTAGCAGATGGAATAGACATGTGACCACACAAATTAGAATGTGTCGATCCAAGTTTTCTACATGATCTAGAAGTGGAATCATGGAAAGGTTGTTTGCTATGTTTTCCTAGGATACAAGCATCACATTGTTTCAATTTCCTAGGAATAGTAGGAAAACTAGAAACACCATTCTTTTTCAACAAACGAAGGATGTCATAATCAATGTGTCCAAATATAACATGTCATAAGAGACTAGAGGTAATGTACCTTCATCGTGGTGAGAGAGATATGCAAAATTTTGTGCATGAACAAAGGTCCCTTTTAATTTCAACAGTCTTCTATCCTCCACTCCTGTCATAACAACCATGTTGTCAGAAGCCTTTCTTATTTCAACTTTGTCAACGAAGATATGAATAGAGTGGCCTTGCTATCAAATGTGCACAAGAGATGACAAGTTCCTTCGTAGGCCAGGAATATAGAGCACATCATGCAGAAGAAAATCTAGGAGTTTAGGCAATTTAAGCCCGACGATGCCAATTCCTGAAGGTTCGAGACTTGATTTATCTGCAAAATAGACTATACCATCTACACTGTCATTGAAATCTTCAAATAACTCTCTTCAAAAGGTCACGTGGCATGTTGCACCTGTGTCAAGTAGACATGCATCTCTCCAAGAAGCAAATGAAGTGTTAAAAAAATATTCAGTTAGTCTGATATTTCAATGGGAAACAATATAATTGGCAGATTTAGGTGCTTTACCTTTTTCCAGATTTGATGCTTTACCTTTGTCTTCTTTCTGATCCTACTTGTCTTTCATATTATCCCATGGGATTATGCATGTCTTTGCTTCATGTGACCCATTATTTCCGTAATGGACACAATGAAGATTAGATCTCTCACCTTGATTATGCCTACCCTCTTGCCTCTGAAATTCTTTCTTCCTCGTCCTCTTTTGTTGCCTTTTCCTCTAGAAGAATCATTGGATTGATTCTCCCCTTTCTAACCAAGGCACACAGTCTCTCCAGTGGGATGAGTTGTCTTCTTTCCAAAATCTTTCTCACATTATACAACTTTCTCCACCAAAGAGTCAAATGTGATGGATTTCATTTGGCCACTAGCTTACATGGATTCAAGGTAGTGAGAATATGTAAGGTAAAGGGCCTTAATGAAAACTATGAGAGGAATGTCTATATTCACTCCAGTGGATTTAATGTCGTGCATGATGGCTTTGATATCAAAAGCTAAAGCCATGGGATTATCATCCTTCAACTCTAGGTTGAAGAGCTTCACCAACAATTGTATGAGTTCTAATTATGAGTGTGAGTCATACAAATCCTTCAATTTCTTTAAAGCACAATAAGTGTCTTTACTAGAAATAATATGGTGGTTCACCTCTTCACTTACCATCACAACAATCAAGGCATATGCTTTCTTGTCTTTGTTCTTCCATATGACAAGCTCCTTATCTGTTATAGGTTTAATAGGTCCAATGTCATCCTCTCCTTCACAAATGCCATCCTAGAAATTGTTAAAAATCATACTATGTGTGATCTTTTTGGACCATTATTGGTAATTTTCTTTGCCGTTCATCACCACGCCAACAATGGAGATGAGAGAATGCATTTTCCTGATTCTTGAACCAACCAACCTTGTATGTGAGCCTTTGAGGTCGTACGCCCTTATCCCAAGCACAAGAATTCTTACCTGCAATTCAAAAAATCCTCCTAGAAGCTTGTAACCATTAGAGGTGTTGGTAAACTTGTGGAAAATTCGGGTGTGGTAGAGACATTCTTCCTCCTCAAACCCTGAAACTCTATGATCTCTATCAAGTTCTTTCTTCAGAAGCAACATATTGAATCACATAAACTTTGATACATTAATTGCGAGAGAAATCACAATCTAAGATATAAAACAAATATAAACCACAAATCTTCTTCCAAAAATAATTTGGGTGAACTATTTGAAGGGCCTTTGAAGTCGAATGAAATAGGATTATAACGAAAAACAATGATAGAGACCATTTTTAGGCCAGGGATGGGCATAACGATTTCAAAGCCTGAGGAATAAATCAACCTAGTAGAGATATCAACTTACTAGGAGAAATGAAATGATTTAGTGGAAAATTCAATTTGCTAAAAGAAAAAAATCAACTTGACCTAATTCAACTTGCTTAGTGGAAATGAAGTCGATTGGACTCTTGTCAAATTGCCAAGGGAAAATGCTTTGAGTATTCCTAAATGAAGGAGAAGTCGACTAAACACTATTTGTCTTGCATAAAGGAGAAATAGACTTGTTAGAATAAATTATTTCTCAGATAAGAAGCCAACCTACGAAGAAATTGACTAGTCCGAGGAGAACAAAATTGTTGTTGCGAGAAAGTTGAATTCCCCTTATAACGTTGGAGAACAACAAGATATATTGCATCCTTGACGTTTTTATTGACGCAGATCTGGGTTTCGAGCCTGTGACCTTTGCAGAAGTTTGTATGCACAACCATAAAAGTTAAAAAAAGGAATACAAAATGTCTTGGAGGGAGGGGAAGAAGGATATCGAAGAAACTTTGAGAAGACGCCATCACAACACGACGATTAGAAGAAGGATGGATTTCGTTCCCTTCGGATTATCAAACATATGGAATCCATTTCCCGGGAGTCGAACCATGACACATATGATGGACAATACCAACCGCCTGTTTGATGACATAGAGACATATAGGCGAACGTGAGTCGAGGAGAGCACGAGAGAAGTAACACTAGATCAGAGAGGCATATGAGGTAATGCAGAGACATAATATGTGGACGAGAGATACCTTAGATTTGACACCAAACTGGGGGCGTTTTTGCACACGGGGGAGAATCATGGAGTTAAAATAACCGACTCATACCACTGTTAGGCATGTTATTGAATAACTCCACACTTGATTGATTTTTATTAACTCATATCATACATATACATAAGAAGAAATGACTTTTGGTTTCATCTTCCAAGAGGTCCGAAAGACTCTTCCTATTTACCTACGACTCTTCATATTTCTCCTAGCTTATTTACAAAGATAATTACAATGTACCTCAATCCCTAAAGATTAGGTATCTAACACTTTAGATAATGCATACACTCTTCAAGGGAAAAATAAAGGAAGAAGAACCCCTTGCATACTATCACTTATAAGTGATGACCATCCTCGAATGGTTTCACAAAATATGCTTAGTCGCATGACAAAACCTACACTGAAACACATTTATTTCATTGTCCAACTCTTGAATCCTTTTCTACTCACCATACTCAAGAATAATGTTTCTAGGAAGCCCTCCATTCAAATCTAGTAAAACTTAAATACACAAAACCCCTTCCATATTTAGGATTTCCAAAGTAGCTACCTGGAAAATGCCTAGAGCATCATCAATGGCTCTCAAGATTTTAATGTTCCATAGGTGAGGAGTCAACCCAACCAGACACACCCACAACATTTGCTTGTATTTGATCACATAAAAGGTGTTGAATGCTCTATCCATGAAAAGAGAACCAAACCCACCTCATCAAAACACCAAAGACCCCCTTTATAACTTACTTCATGAATCTTTGCACAATAAAAGAAAAATGAAAAAAATCCCTCATTTAAAGGAGATAATTTACTTGAAATCACCTTCCCCCACAACTCTTCAATCCATTGAAGCATCTTGGCAAGTGGGCTTTTCCATCCGTAGAAATATCCATATAATGCTCTACCCTACAACAACTCCACACTTTCAAAGATCCAATCGTGCCAACCTCTCACCATGACTAATTCAAATGTAATGCTTTGACTTCTTCTTAGGGATAACCTCTTCCTCTAGTCCTCCCTCTAAACCAGGGTTGAGACTGCCTCCATCCGTCGATGCTACCATTCTACTACCTGAAAATGTAACCTCCTCACAACCCCAAAAAAACCCTTACCACCTTCAAGTTTCAGAATGAAGAAAAATACTTCTTATATACATAAGTGATTGTCTATCTAACCTTTATGTACATGTGTAATTCACATAAATGATTATCTATCCAACCTTTATATACATGTGTAATTGATAAAAAAATATAACGTCTTAAAACTTCTTGAACCTTTACCTATAAACTTATAAGGCATACAAACCATTGCAATGATACCATCTAACCAACAGCAATATTGAAAAACCAATATATTCCAAAACTAGGGAACCACTCTAGCCCATAATTTGCATTAAGTTTCAAAATATAAGTTTGTGAATGGAGTTGGCCCCACATGGGAAGTAAAGTTATCCAATGGATTAAATTTATCCCGTATGCTCACGTCACTATTGCGGCACTCCTACGCTGATCACGTGATGGACAGACTTCAGGCTCCGAACAGCGTTGTTCTTTCATTTTCATTTCTCCGATAGTCGTTAGTTATATCTGAGATTTCAGAAGTCAGGATGTCGAATCCGACGAGGGCCACGGATCTTCCTGTGGTGGTAGTGGGATCTGCGAATGCAGACATATATGTTGAAATCGATCGGCTTCCCAAGGAAGGCGAGACGATAGCTGCAAGGGGCGGTCAGACACTTGCGGGAGGGAAGGGGGCCAACCAGGCTGCCTGTGCTGGAAGGCTCTCTCACCCCACTTATTTCGTTGGTCAGGTATTCCTTTCTTTTCCTTCGTTCTTCCGTATTATTGCTGTATGCCACAAGCCGGTTTAAATTGTTAGAACGGTACAGTGATGTAATAGTCACCGGATCCAACTGTTCTTGATTCTGACAGTACCTAAATACATTTTACGAGTAAATAACTATTCAAGTAAAACGACAGAAGGTCCATGTACTTTGAGTCTTGGAGAGAGATTGTCACAGATTAAGGTGTGTGTACAATGGAATTAAGGATGCAATATTAACCAGTGATTGAGCATTGCAAAATGAAGCATACGAACATGTTTAATATAAGTCCATCTTAATCCCCTGTTGGATTAAGTTTAGGGACGAAAAAAACCATGTGTGAGTTGATAGGAAAAAAACCATGCACAAAATTTTTAAGTGTATAAAGGATTTAACTAATATTTTGTTCTGATATTTATTTTATTTTTTCCCATTAAATTCGGAATATTTTTTTTTTAATTATTACCCACGTATGTTACACCAACATCTCTCCCACCCTGGCTGTAAAGCACCTAACTTCTTGATTGGGGAGCCCCATATCAAATTGCTGGTGGCGAGGGTGTGGGGCTTTAGTTGTGGGCTGGCTTTGGAAATGGCCTCCCTGAGCTATGGAGGGCTCCAAACAATTAGACATTGGCTATTCTGATAACTTCCATTAGTGTTCAATTCGACACACATAATCGTAGTAAGGCCAACAGTCAAACTTGAATAGGACTGCTGTTTGAGAACATATGCAAAAAATGGTACAGAAGTTCCACACGATATTTTCTTTATTCTACCAACTCTTAGAACATTCCGATTAGCCCATCCCATTGAGATTGGACGAAGAATAAGTGAATATCAATTCCACCACTGAGATTGGAGGAAGAATAAATGAATATCAATTCCACCTTAAAGGTAGCTAAAAAAATTAAGAGGAAATGTGCAAACAACTTTGTGATAGTAAAACAGAGTTCATGGTGCAGAGTGAAAGCCCACATGGAGCACTCAAGAAGGGTGGGAAGTTTAGAATTCGAACATAAATAGATCGTCGAATAAAATCTTCTGAATTTCTTCAATGGAAGGTTTAAATGGGCTGGTTGGAGGACAATTATCCAAGTTGATTTGTGATTTATATAACGTCAAATATGCGTCAAGGAGAGTCATGAGCACAAGTCAACTTTCCTCATAATTTTGCACCAAGCACCAAGTGATGAGATTTGAAGTCATTCTAATGTATTGACTATTTTTGAGCCCCTATGAATTAAATCTCCCATTTTTGAGAAATTTCATGGCCATATTTGACAAGATTTCCATCTGCTCAGAAGATTGGCCTAAACACATTATATGTCGTAGACCTAACTTCGAAATTACTACATGAGCACAGATTATATGTCAATTTGAAAAAATATGCATTGATATAAGGATAAAGCATAGGTGACATTTTGGCCAAGGACAACGTAAGTGGATGAAAATAAGTCATTGTTGTGAAATGGCCCATAAGACAAGCCCCACACAACTTCAATCCAGTTTGGGACTAGCCTCTTACCTTACAAATTTATTATAATGTATTGCCTTTTACTAAAAAGCATTGAACAATCTTCTTAAGGAAAATGCCTTGGCCCTTAGATAGAGTAAAAGAGCATGGCAAAACATTCGTTGAAAGAGGTACCCCCAACCCCATGGATTTTGATAGTTCCATACTATGTACGTCTTTTGTGATTGTTATGGATGCTAGCAATATGAGGTTGTTGTCACCTTCATGCAAGATGAGAAAATGATTATTCACAATGTTAACAAGCTTAGTGATGGACAAAGGAACTAACATATGATAAATTTTTCATCCATTTTGTGAAGAAGCGGCGACTACTTTTTTTCTAAGAGCTTGTTTATTGTCTAGAAAAGTCAGGGGAGTGCAGTATTATATAGTTTGAATTCTTAATTTTATATCATATACTCTATCTCTACTTATATAAACACTTCTCATTCATTTGCAACACCTCTATTACTCTGGAGTCTGCATTTCTTCTTGATGATGGGTGAAGTGTTCACCTGAAACATGCTGGACTAAAATTTTTCAGCACAGGTGATAAATGCAAATGTTGTTGGGATATGACATATTCATAGACCATATTGAAGAGAAAACTAGTAAGGTAGTAAATGTGCTCTCATTTATCATATGCAATTAGATACAAAGGGGTATGATGGAGACAAGAAAATTAAGTGGATTTTGTTGGCCATACAAATTGACACCAGCAATTGTTAGTTTACATGTCGCGGGGAACCTATTCTCCTTTTGCCATAGCGAGTTGGCAAGAGAGTGTTTAACTCTTCTTGGAGAGAGATCACATCAGTGGGATAGAGTCTCAACGACAGGGGGTTTATCTCATGGGTCCCTTCAACTGTTTTTTGGCACTTAGGAGTTACATTGGACTACGAGGGCACACTACGTGAGTAGTTGCATAGAGAAGCATGCTAGGGACGTGGAGTGTGCTTGGCATGTGCCTACCTATTCTTGGCACATGGGGCACACTACTTGAGTAGTTGCATAGAGAAGCATGCTAGGCATGTGGAGGAGTGTGCTTGGCATGTGCCTACCTATTCTTGGCATGTGGGAAGCACTATTTGAGTAGTTCCATGGAGGAGCGTGCTTGGCACTAATTGGCATGTATCTATCTATTCTTAGCACATGATAGGTGCACTATTTGGGGAGGATTCTCTTGCACATGAGGAGCATTAATTGCTTGCACATGAGGAGCATTAATTGCTGCTGGTTATTCTTCATGTGAGGTGCATTCTCTTAGGGTTAGGGTTTTTCCTTGTCAAGGTGGAGTGCTCCACTCTAGAGGCTAGGGTTTTAGCCTTAATTTGTAACTCTCCCTTCCTCTTATTTTATAAAAAGGAAGGAGGTGCATTGTTGAAACTTGAACACGACACGGTGGTAGATGTGAATCGTGATAGCTAGTGTGTTCTAGTTAGAGTGCTTTGCAATGTGAGCTTTGAAGATGCTTCGTAGATCCATGTAATCTTCTTTTCATAGTAATAGGAAGATATGTGATTGCTGCTGCAGATTCAGTTTGCTGATTTGATTTTTCCAATCTTTCTTGTCATAAATCTATCATTTGTTTACAGCTGGTTTGAACTAACCTCTTGATATGTGCTGTCCACGATCTGGAATCTTCCAACAATGTTGGGTTTATGTAGATCTGAAGTTTTAATAAGTGTTTCAGAAGTTTTCATATTTAGCTATAGGGTTTTAATTCTATGAGTCCAAATCTATTGTCATGGGATGAAATTTTAACATGGTATTAGAGCTGTGTTGCCGAAATTTAATATGGAGAATTCAACTACTCGTGAGAGGGGGCTAAGAATGGAGGATTTTAGTGGGTGTGATGACTAGAAAGCTCCAAGTGATTGGAGCATATCCATGCCTGTGAGGGGCTGTAAGATCCCCTTCCAATACTGCTGATATGTTTTTGTGTTTATTAAGTTTCAGATCTCTTCCTTATGACAATTACACAATCAAACCACAATAGATTTGGCACACCAAAGGGATTTTATTTTATTCAATCACAAAAAGCAGCTATTACATTTGATGCATTGGATAACAACCTCCTTCAATCTGTTATAACAGCAAATACGCTCAGCAATTTCAATCAGATTAACTATTTCTTCTAACCTGTAAATGACCACAATTGGACAGCAATCAATGCATTGAAACGATCCCTTTATAGACTCCCATGAGCTGCAATAATGGGCATGGCTCCCCTCTAAAGCTCCCACGAACTGCAACAATAGACATGGCTCTAAGGCTCCCACGAGCTGCCAATAATGGTGCGGCCCCCTCTCTAGAACTCCCACAGCCTACAACTGGGATACAACCTCCTTTTGTAACCCCCACGACCTACAAATGATGATAAGACCCCTTTGATCAGCAAATAATGGCAGGACCCCTCTCTTTCTGGTGACCACGATCTGAAATAATGGGTATGGCCCCTTCTTAAAGACCTCCACGCTCTGCAATGAATGATACTGCCCAAAGAGAAGAGAAGAGGCAAGGAGCAACTCGACTTGTAGTGAAACAACTTCCACAAACCCCCAAGAACTCCGCAAATGCACACGACTTGACAAATCGGTGCATCTTTCTTCTTCAACAATGAATCCCGGTGAAAGATCTATGTGATCTCTTCTTCTTGATCAGCTAGGGTGGATTAGTTTCACCACCGAACCCAATCGCTCAATGGTTTCAGTCCCAAGAGCCAAAAAAGCTATGAGAGCTCTCCAAATCGATTTTGAGAATAATAATCATGAATAATGAGGAAATGAGCTCCAACCTCACTTTCTATACTATCTTGCCTTTTATGCCCAATTAAATAATATAAGTGACTAAGTCTTTCTTCAATATTTCTCCCAAAGTCACTTTTCCTGTCTTTTAATTTAATTATTCAATGTCACCATTAATATGCTTTTTCTCCCAAATGACATTAAATAATCAAATTAATTAATTCCCTTGCACTAACTATAGCCTACGGGAATTAAATAGGCTATTAAGTTATCCTGGGGTGATCAGTGGGAAAAGGTCCTCCCTTCTCGAGATTGCTTGTCCTCAAGCAATTGCAAATTAGGGTGCTGCAAAATTTGATCTCCTTCCTAGTAGCATCTTCCACTGACAAGTCTCTCCGCTTGATAAGGTACTCTTTGATCACTTTGCTCCTCAATTTCCTCTCCCTGACATCCAAAATCTCCTCAGGAATCAACACCAACTACCCCTCCTCATCCAGCTGGGGTAACTCTGCTGAAGAAGTGACCTATTGTCCCAATGCCTTCTTGAGGCATGATACATGAAAAACATTATGAATCTTACTCCCCTCTGGCAGCTCCAACTCGTAAGCTACTTCCCCAACTCTTCGGATTACCCTGTAGGGACCATAAAAGCGTGGTTTCAATTTTTTTGCACCACTTTTCTTCAGTGAAGACTGTCTGTATGGCTGCCACCTCAAGAAAACCAAGTCTCCTACCTCAAAATTTCACTCCACCTTGTTTTTGTCTGCATAAATTTTCTGTTGGTTCTGGGCAACCTGCAGGTTATCCTTGAGTCTTAAGGATATCCTGACTCTCCTCTATCCAATCCTTGGCTTTGGGAGTCTTGCTATCCCCAAATGCCAAATCCACAAATGAAGGAGCATCATAGCCATACAATGTTCGGAAAGGAGTCATACCAATGGACATATGGTAAATGGTGTTGTAGCAATGCTCTCCTAGATGCAACCACTTAATCCATGCCTTTTGCTGTCCTGACACATAGTTACGCAGATACCCCTCAACCCATTTGTTCACAATCTCTGTCTGGCCATTCGTTTTAGGGTGATAACTGGTACTAGGAGTCAACTATGTGCCAACCAATATGAACAAATCTTGCCAAAATACATTGAGAAACCTATTGTCCCGATCACTGACAATGTAATTAGGAAACCCGCGGAGTCTAAACACCTCCCTGAAAAACAACTCTGCCACTTGCGGTGCCTTATACTCCAATGAAATTGTGAAGAAGTGAGCAAACTTGGTCAACCGATCAACAACTACATAAATGCAATCCCTGCCATGTACCTTCAGTAGATCTGTGATGGAATCCATCGACACACTCTCCCACTTTTGTTTCGGAATGGGAAAAGGCTGCAGTAATCTCGCTGGATGAGTATGCTTTGACTTGTTTTGCTGACAATGTTGAATTTTCAATTTTCAGATTTGATAATTATTTCCTTATGATTTCAAAACAGAATTTTATGCCAATGTCATCATAGAATAATTACACACTGAAAATCTCAACCAAAATAAACTGTAGCAGAAACAACAGAATCATAGAAAGATAGGCATGCACAGTAGACACAAGATTTTATCCTGGGAAACCCAAACTTGGGAGAAAACCCAACAACTTTTCTTAAGAAGAAATCAATCCAAGTTCATCACCATCAATAAGAAGAGACCCTAACACAATTCGCCCTTGCATGAGGAAGATCCCTCAAAGATAGCGAACCACCAAAAGATCTCCAAAAATTACTCCTTGTAATTTTCGCTGGTATGCCACTGGGTAAGGCGCATTTGATGAGAAGAGTAATTGTGTTATATCTCAAATGAATTGATCAAGCCTTTATTTATACAATTTGAGTCACCTTTAATTTACTTATGGGGCCGACTTGTACTTTTGTCTTCAATATCTTCTTTAATTGCTTTTCGGGGTTTCTTCAATGGTTTGTCTTGTCTTCTTGGCATTTCTTCTTTACTAGAAAAGTTTTCCATGAGCCTTGTTGATGTATCATCTCCTCACATGCACGTCTAATTAATATAGGGCTCTAATGTTGAGTAGATCCACTGAGAAGCCCCACATTTCAAGGGGTCTCTTGAGCCTACATCTTCAACATTAGACTAGACTTGTAAACAAGTCAAACCTGCCCTATAAAAAATAGATCACTCCATCCTGGAGTAGGCAATGTGAGAGCATCTCGAGTCTTTATCACTCCTCGTCAAATCAACATGACTAATAGGAGAAAGACTACACATGGGCCATTCACCACTAGCCAAATCAGCATGGCCCTGTGAGTGAATGTATCATTCTCCCTTGGTCAAATCAACATGACCAATCTGGGAGAATGTCTGCTCGATGCTGCTAACTGGAGAAACATCAATATCTCGGGCCATTCACCACTAGCCAAATCAACATGGCCCCTTGAGTGAATGTATCATCCTCCCTTGGTCAAATCAGCATGACCAATCTGGGAGAATGTCTTCCCGATGCTGAAACATCAACAGACAAGTCATGCGTTCCCTCACATGTCGCAACACTTCATCGTTGAGGCCCTTCCATGAGAACCTCTCTTTGATCTGCCTCTAGGTTTTGAAGTAACAAGGGTGCCCTGCCAATGGTGTATCATGAATAGCCTTCATAATCTTCTCCTTAATTGTGGACTCCAGAACTAAATATATTAGGTCATTGTAGAAGATAATGTCATCCACCACTTTGTACCTGTCATCTTGAATGTGACCATCCATCAACTCACAAGCAAACTTATTCTTGGAATATTCCACCAGAAGGTGGGACTTCCAATCAACTGAAATCTCTGTAATGGAACATGCAACCGATTTCCTGGAAAAGGCATCAACAACAATATTTTTCTTACCCTTCACATATTTGATGTCAAAGTCGTATGCATGTATCTTGCTGACTCAATTCTACTGCCTCTCATTAAGATCCTTCTGTTCCAGGAAATACTGCAGACTGTTGTGGTCAGTCCTAACCACAAATCTCCCACCTACCAAATACTGTCTGAACTTCGCCAAGGCATGCATAATGGCGAGCATCTCCTTGTCGTAGATGGAATAGAGTCTCTCTGGTCCCCTGAGCTTCTGACTCTCAAATGCTATCGAATGTCTTTTCTACATCAAGACTACTCCTATACCTTCACCTGAAGCATCACACTCAAGCACAAAGGGATGAGTGAAATCAGGAAGTGCCAATACTAGACAAGTGCTCATCACCTCCTTGAGCTTGTCAAATGCCTTCTGAGATTCCCTTATCCACCTAAATGCCCCCTTCTTCGTGAGATTTGTCAAGGGTGCCCCCAATTGCGAAATCCCCTTAACAAAGTGCCTATAATAAGTGCACAATCCACACAACTCTATAAGGGTCTTGGGCGGTGGCCAATCCAATATGGCCTGTATCTTCTCTTGATGCACCTGCACACCTTGTGCACTGATCACATGGCTCGAATACAAAATCTCTATCATGTTAAATTCACATTTAGATGCCTTGGCATATAATGACTGTGTTATCCCCAATTTCTAGGGGTAACTAAGGAGATGATGTCTTAAGGCCCTCAGGTTGCAGACATGGAGTACCGAGAGACAGATGACTGACATCATCCACATGCACAGACAAAGACCCACTTCACCACCACACATCCTGGATTCGTCACGATGGCATCCACCACATCAACTTGCTTCCGGAAGACAATGGGTCTTGCTCCATGTGGTACAAGTCAGGTATTGTGGTAAGTGTCACTTTAATACTTGAGGCATTTGAGTATGTTGCATTTAAAGATGCTTTTGATTATAGAACGTCTGCTTGGAAATTATGCTCTTTGCCTTGTTTCACCTTGGTAGTTGACATTGTGCCCTAGTAAGTGGTCACCCTTAGGGATGCTATTGGGAGGTCTCCTTGACGAGTCATTGTGCCATTCTCGACCATACTTGTCACTTTTCACACTTCATCCTTTTCATCTCCTTATCTTTAGGGATTTTTCGGGCGAACTGACCCAATAAGGGATTGTACCTCATTTCATGGGAAGAAGGGGTTGAAGGTCCAAAGGGAATGTAGCTGGCAAAAGATAAAAGCCAAAACTACAACCTTCCAGATGCTCACCCAAAGAGGTCTTGAGAACGATGAAATGTTTCTCCTAAAAAATTCTAAGACTTGCAAAAGCAAATTACACATATATAGATGTCCCACTTGTTGAGGGATCTACACAAGTAAATCACAACCTTTGCTTTACCCCTATGGCACTTTGTGTATCTCTCCCTTCAAGTGACATTGTGGTACTTCCCCCCAAGCTTTATGTTACCCATTGGGAGTACCCAGTTGTTCTGGACTTTAATAAATTAATGGCAAGTGAATGGGATTGGAAAAAGGATGCGTTGAAAACGAAGATGCAGCACACCCTCTACAAAGGCAACCCTAAATGAGACAAATGAACCCTTGTATGTCATGAACCCCATGCCCAAAAGTCTTACCCCCATCCACTTCATCTTCTCCACATGACTTAGAGAGGGTCCACCTAGGAAACACTCCTTGACTTAAGGAATGATTTACCCAATAGGTCACCTTGTCAATCCTCCCATACCTAAACATGGCCTTTGAGCACTTGTTTAATTTGATAAGGTAGTTTTGATGCACATGTTTAGGTGGCTCTTGTATTAAATGTGATTTTACTTGCCATGATATATTTGACTTGAGATCCTTGGAGGGTGCACTTGTCTGTCTTTGCTGGACCTTGTTTGATGGACGTTTTGAAGGAACAAGCCTGGCTTGGGCCTGCATTGGGGCAGGAAGTCCACCAGTTGGATGCCATAGCCCAGACCTTGGGGCAAGACAGAGGATGAACGTTGCCTTTGGAGGCAAAGGAAGACACCTTGGAGGACCTCACCTAGCCCTTACAATCCCAACGAATTGCCTTTGAAGGCTAAAACGCTGCATCTTGGGGCTTGACTCCTTGTTTGGGCCTAGGGTTTGGTGGTGATGATTATGTTTTGATGGACACTTGGCACCTTTTGAGGAGGAGGATCCTTTGCATCATGGAGAGGAGCCTAGCGCATGAAGAGGAAGCCTTAGGAGGCCCAACGACTTCCTCCTTTTTGCTCAATGACTTGCTAAAGTGCCAAGACGTCACTCTAGAAGGGGTTGACGTCATCTTTTAGGGTTTCTTTATGTGCACATTTTAAGTTAAATTCAAATTACTTTGTAAAGGGGCAAAATAAAGAGGGATGGCCCCCTTATTTTGTGGTTTACCCTAACTAAATATGGACAAACACTTTTTAAAGGTTTTGTATAAATAAGAATCAAATTCATTTCATTTTCATCATAGCTCTCTTATTAGAGAGGACTACTTGGCTGAAATTTGCACCCTACTTGGGAATTTTGGACTATCTCTCTCTTGTGCAACATTTTTGGATGCTTGTTATGCTATATTGTGGAGCTAAGGTGGTGCACACCTCTTGGAGACTTGTTCTTTTGCATATGGAAGCAAATTCTTGGATACATGATGATGTAGGAGGATACAAAGGCTTGCATGAGTATACAAAGGCATATGATGATGAGAGTTAGTTCACAGTGGCTTGCAGAGGTGTACGATGGGATTCAGGGGGACACATTGGATTGCAGGGAGGAGACATACTTAGTGGAACATGGAGATTCCTTTCCCTTGCAGCAGTACATAGTTCTGGGAGATCACCTTCTCAGTAGCAACAACTATATGAGTGATGATGGAGGGAGAGTGATTGACCAACGGTTTGTGGAGTTATCGACTGTTGTACCCGATGGTTGGAGTTTAGTGAGGAGCACATGCGATTATTCACCATGGGTGCCAATGGATGAGCTTTTGGTCAAGTCCTTGGGATTGACCAAAGTCTATGATACTTTCCAGTCCTACATACAGTTGCAGTTATTTCTGTTAGCCTTCCCCGATACCTTCATCATAGACAACAACATAGGGGGAGATAGACAGTGGCAGGGGACATGGAGAGTTGGTAGGCAGAGACCTCCTAACTGTTGATGATTACAGTTGCATGAGACATCCTCCAGGGCACAGATTGAGTGAGTCGACCTGAGAGAGAGCCCATGAGTTGGGTGTGCCCATGAGATGGGTGTGTGGTTCCTCTCTGAGACAGAGATGGAACGTTGTGCCCCTGTGTGAGGTGGTGAAGACCATGAGCTGGGTGTGTGGTTCCTCTCTGAGACGGAGATGGAATGTTGTGTGCCCTTGTGTAGGGAAGCCCATGAGATGGGTGTGTGGTTCCTCTCTGAGACGGAGATGGAATGTTATGTGCCCCTATGTGGGGAAGCCCATGAGTTGGGTGTATCGTTCTAAGATAGAGATGAAACGATGTATTGGCCTCCTCTGTGCAAAGAGTTGAGATGATGTGATACTCCAGATGATTCTCCTGTGTAACGTAGTGAGAAAGAGATCTGCTGAGTTGGACGTGCCTGTGGTTGAGCATAGGTGAACGTGATCCTAGTGGCTGAGCACCAGTGAGTGTGGTTCTCCTGTGAGACACAATGAGATAGAGATGTGGACATCCCTGTGGCTGAGCAAAGATGGATGTGCCCCTAGTGGCTGAGCACTAGTGGGTGTATGAGATCCCTTGCTATATTGTACAAGAGTCAGACTTACCTGTAACCCTATTTGTGATGTAAAGGGTACATGTCGGCCCCACCATAAAGTGAAAGATAATTAATATGGTAATTATTAATTATATTATGAGTTATTGAGGTCGGCCCTGTTGTGCCAATAGACACTACTGTTGATAAGTTTAGTCTAATATAAATAAAGGTAAATTCCCCATTGAGGAATCATATCACAAGTGTGAGTTTGGAAATTTCAGCAAACACTTGTTCTTGGGAAAAGTGCGCACCTCTCTTGGGTGCTAGTCTTCTAGGGTTTGTGAGAACCCTTTTGTGTGCTAGGTTTTTATGGTGGTGGAGGTCTTTCTCTTGAAGAATATAGTAAAGGATTGGCTGGGTTTTCTTCCCTTGTTGAGAAGGGTTTCCCAGGATACTTCTTGTGTACTTGTGCATGGTATTTCTTCTTGTGGTCTTGGTTGTTGCAACAAATTGTTCATGGTTTAAGTAAAATGATAAAAATGGAATGAACTTCATGCTTAAGCCTAGCTTATTCAAAAATCAACATGGTATCAAAGCATAGGTCCTGAAGAACCCATTGCACAAGCAAATTTCAGTCATCCTCTCTCTTCTTCAAAACCGTACGACCCTCCTAGGGTTTCCAGAAAATCCGTACGGCCTACCTTTCTGAGGAGTTTCAACACTTGTCACTTGGAGTGTATGGGAGTGTTGAAACTCACCTATGTATGGGAGTGTGGGCGCTAAAAAGTGTATGGGAGTGTATGGCCTCCTCCAGCTCACCTCCAACAAGCTTCAGATTGCATTTCCAATCATTTTGACTTTTTGGCCCGAGGGTTTCTAGGGTTTCACTAATTTCTGTAGAAATTTTAGAATTAGGGTTTCTGCAACTCATTGAAGGAGCTCTTTAGCTCACCAGTGTTCTCCTATCTTTCAAAGGCTTATTGTTGGCAGTCATAAGTCCAACAAAACCTAAAAGTGCTAGCCTAGCTAGCCATTAGGTTTTCTAGCCCAGTTGACAAGGGTTTGTGAAAAATATAAAATTCTGATGAATATAATCATGATGGAAGACAAGCTTGGTGGTCCAAGCAAACTCAGTTCCTGGAAGCCAAGACTTCAAGGAGATGAAGACATCAACATCTCAACACTCTCAGGTATGGTCCCTACTTGTTTAATTGACAGTGGTGCCTCCAGACACATGACCGGTTTTAGAGATCACCTAACCAATTTTGTTGAGAAAGAGACACATCTACATGTTGTCCTTGGAGATGATGCCAGATATAATGTGAAAGGGGTTGGAACTTCTACCTTCCAACTAGATTCAGATATGCAGCTTCAACTAAGAGAAGTACTATATGTACCTGGAATGAAGAGAAACCTCGTCTCCATTTCTGCCTTGGAAGACAAAGGCTACAAGGTTACCTTTTCAGAAGGAAGAGTTCTTGCATGGAACAAAGACTCACATATAAATTATGCCAAGGTAATTGGTGTCCGAGAAAATGACTTGTACAGATTAACCATCAGGCCAGTCCAGGCTGTAATGTTCCTGACTTGGCTAGTCTAGGAAACGCTGCTAATGTGTGTGTAGGATCAAAGGTTTACAACATATAAATGATCATACAAATAATAAACGCGACAAAGGACTGCAAAGTTTGTATCATGATATCTCTGTGGATTACAAAATGGCCGAATACGGCTGAATAACTGACAATACTCGACTTGATCAACATACAAAGGATCTTAGCCGGCATAGAAATAAGCAACTACGGCTGAATAAAATAACAACACTCGGCTAGATCAAAAGAAAAAAGGATCTTAGCCGGAATACAAATAAGCAACTAAAAGATAATACCCAGAATATGGGAGCACTGCGGAATCAATGAAGAATGATGAAAGACCTGGATGATCTTCCCGGTGACTAGGGTGTGTCTTTCAACACCGAAATCAACCAACTGGTGTCTTCCTCTTGGAATACATTGAACTATCTCTCCTGAGATGCGCCTCTTCTCCTCAATGACAAGTCATAATCTGCATAATGATGAATTAGGTCGCTGACTCTTCTCTTATAGCTTTCCAAAACCCTAATTCATTGTTGAAATCCTAATTCGTTGTTGACCTTTTCCCTCCAAGTGACTTTTACTTTATTTTATTATTCCTTGATTAAATCACTTAATTAATTAACTAATTAATCTTTTTACCTCTAAAAAGTGATTTATCCATCCTTATGGCTTCTCCGGCCACTGAAAGTCACTTCTCATCATCTTATCTTGTAGTGCTCTTCTTCCCGATTCCGATGAGCTATTACACTAAAAGGTTTCTCCAAGTAATATGCCCATTATGACCTTGTTAATGAAATTAATTAAGATATGACCCATAATAACTCAAAATTACGGAAATCGTCGGGATGCAACGAAACCAAAACCAAGCTGTGCGGAATGGATCCTGATGATGAACGATGCAAGTCGGGCCCAATAAAACCCCTCAATATCTCCCGAACTCTCTGTCACCCCTATCTGGCTACTCTGGTAGGCATGATACTCTGTAAAGTTATAATGTCCCAAAATGGGGACATTACAGTCCTCCCAGCTGGAATATTGCTTGTCCTCAAGCAATAACTGAATCCAACTACATATGATATCGGGGTCCCATATCCACCTGTGTGACACAAGGTAGAATCCCCCCAAGATGTGGCCTCTCCAAGTGCTCACCACGCATGACACCCACATGCTCTTGATGAGTAGAATGATCAATGGCCAAAGAATCTCAGTCAACTCCCCAAGCAACCACTCTACTCGAAACTCAACTCCATCAAACACTGAACTACCAAGCACTCCAATCTCTGGATCCCATATCAAGATGTGAACTGCAATGCCTTGTGACATATAGTTCTGTAACATATCAACACCATGAGTCTCCTGAAAATAACACATGACCTCAACCTGAAATGGGTCTCTCCTACCAGACCATACCAAACTCAACCATGCCCCCGTTGACTGAACATGTTGTTGCCATAGTGAGGTGCTACAAGACCTCAACGAATCACCAGCCAGTGACGTGCTCTCCCCAATACTGAAACTCAATGGAAAATCAAAGTGACTCCCCCTGGCAAACGTCCGCTCGTCTCCATCAGTCAATGAAATGCCCAACCTTGTAATCCCAGGGTCCCATGCTAGTCTCTGACAGGGACCATCATGCTGATGCTGCTCTACTCTGATCATGACTGTTTGCTCAAAGTATCCATACTGGATCCTCCACTCCTGGATCCTCATAAGATGAAACAAACTATTGACCCAATGGACTCTCAGATCCCATGTAAAATTTGGAAGTTCATCACTTCCAATCCCGATTAACTGCTGATGTGCCCTACTGGTAACTGTCGAAAGCACTCCTCCATCATCCCAATGAGAGTCTGAGTATATAGCAACCTATGAGATATTCTTTGTCCCATGGTCTAGGATACTCTCCATCACGTCGAGGGCCTCAATTGTCCGCCCCTGATGATCCACCCCTATCCTGATGTATGCAATCAAGACACTCCTGTCAGGTGGTCTCGACCTACCAACTCTCCATGTCCCTTGCCACTGTCTAGCTCCCCCTGTGCTGCTGTCAATGATGAAAGTATCGAGAAAGGCTATCATAAATATCTGCAACCAACTGTAGGACTGGAAAGTATCATATGCTTTAGTCAAATCCAAGGACTTAACCAAAAGCTCGTCCATCGGAACCCATGGTAAATAATCGCCTGTACTCATCATTGAACACCAACCATCGGGTACAACAATAGGTATCTCCACCAACTGCGGGTCAATCATTCTCCATCCATCATCACTCATGCAACTGTTGCTGCGGTGAAGGTGATCTCCCAGATTTGTATACTGCTGCAAGGGAGAGGAATCTCCATGCTCTACTAAGTACATCTCCTCCTTGCAATCTAGTGCGTCCCCCTGAATCCCACTGTACAACTCTATATGTCTCTGTGAACTACCACTCATCACTGTGTGCCCCTGCATACTCATGTGATCGCTTGTATACACCTGCAACATCCTGGATCCTGGGTTTACTACGTGGTCATCCTCTACATGATGGTCAACCAATCCTGGAACACAAATGGAAGTGTCCTCATAACTGCCCCTGGCTCTGGAATCCCCATGTGTACATGTGTGCTCAACTGTCTCAACACTCCTCGTGAAGGGTGATCCCTATGACCTATGGACATCCTCATGTATCTCTGGATCATATTTTTCCATACTCATCAGTGATCCTGGGTACTCCTCATGCTCCTCCCTCAATTGGTGCTCCATTGCTAAACCACCAACATCCTCTCGCAATGTGGCTAAGCGATATATCCGACTCTCTGCTGAAATAGATGTAGTGGATCTCTGTCTAATTTCCTCAAGGAGCTCCTCTGATCTGGACTCTGATTCTTGAAGGGTTGTTTGTGTGCCTTCCGAGAATCTTTGTATGCTCACCAACTCATGAGTGAGTTGGTCCACCTCAACCTCCTGCTCCCTCAGTGCCCTATGATACATCTCGCCAACCTCCAATAGGTAATCCCTATCCCTCAACAATTGCTGGTAGTCGGCCCTCATCACAATCACTCTCTCCCTGAGTGTATGGAAGTCATCGATGACAAGTCCCCCATCTGAACTATTCTGTGCCATCGAGGCCCTCCAACAATAACCTGCCACCAATGCATGTGTATCATCAATGCATCTAGTGGCTGCCATGATCATGTCCTCATTGACTCTCAATTGTCCTGCCAAGTGTCGTGACTCCTGGTTACAATCTTGTTGAGGTGCTACCTCATGCCTCTCACTGCTAGTGTCAACAATGGAATCCCCAACAACACACTCCTTAGAATATAAGGCACTGAATTGCCCACTGTCCCCTGTTCTACTAAGTCCTCCTGTATGCCACTGCACGCCATCACCAACTGCGATCCCTATCTGAATCGCACCATATCCTGTATGGGTAGCTGTATCCTCCTGTGCACTCACCCTACTAATATCATCTACGCCTGGATCCCATACAGATGTGTCCAGACACGTGCTATGGTCATTCCGACCAATAAGGAGTGCATCTTCATCACTGTAGATCGATCCTGGGAGTAAGTGTCCCAACAAACTGTCGGTCTCCACAACCTGGTCCATCAATGGAATCTCCAAGAGTGGAGATTCACTCTCCTCATACTGATAGGTATGTGTAAGGTCAACTATCTCCAAGCCATACCTCTCCTCCCGGGTTTGCAGATCCATATGTTCCTTGTGTACAATCCCCACACAAGGCTCCTCTACCATATAAGGAATGCCACTGATATCCTCATGTGTCGTGGCTAGCATAGGTGACTAAGAAGATGAAAAATGTGGCTCACTCATCATAGGAAGCTCATCATTCTCCATACATGACTTCCTGGAAGCCATGTCTACACCCACTGGTAGGTCATCCAACCTCCTAATCTCATCATGTCTAAGTGCCAACACATATGAATCCTCACAAGTGTCACCACTATGCTGAAGTGTTGAATCCTCAACATTACCTGATGGGGAAGATGAAGGATATGGGCTATCATCCTGTCCATACAACTGTCCCTCAAATGTGCAAGAGTCACTAGCCTTATCAGACTGCTCCAAATAGGCATCTATGGTTGCATTCACATGCATCTCCTCATCCTCGCTGTCATAGTGCACCTCAACAATGTGCACCTTCCCTTTACCCCTACATCTGTGATTTGGCTTCCAAGGCACTTTGCAACTGTAGCAACGCTCCCTGCATCTAATGGGTGTAGGCTCCATTTGTGCTCCTGTCAATCCACTCACTAGTAATGATGTATCTAGATCCTTATCTGATTTTCCCCTTAGGCTGGCAGGAAAACCAGCTCTAATACCACTGTAATGTTCCTGACTTGGCTAGTCTAGGAAACGCTGCTAATGTGTGTGTAGGATCAAAGGTTTACAACATATAAATGATCATACAAATAATAAACGCAACAAAGAACTGCAAAGTTTGTATTATGATATCTCTGTGGATTACAAAATGGCCGAATACGGCTGAATAACTGACAATACTCAACTAGGTCAACATACAAAGGATCTTAGCTGGTATATGAATAAGCAACTGCGGCTGAATAAAATAACAACACTCGGCTAGATCAAAAGAAAAAAGGATCTTAGCTGGAATACAAATAAGCAACTAAAAGATAATACCCAGAATATGGGAGCACTGCGGAATCAATGAAGAATGATGAAAGACCTGGATGATCTTCCCGGTGACTAGGGTGTGTCTTTCAACACCGAAATCAGCCAACTAGTGTCTTTCTCCTGGAATACACTGAACTATCTCTCCTGAGATGGGCCTCTTCTCCTCAATGACAAGTCATAATCTGCATAATGATGAATTAGGTCGCTGACTCTTCTCTTATAGCTTTCCAAAACCCTAATTCATTGCTGAAACCCTAATTCGTTGTTGACCTTTTCCCTCCAAGTGACTTTTTCTTTATTTTATTATTCCTTGATTAAATCACTTAATTAATTAATTAATTAATCTTTTTACATCTAAAAAGTGATTTATCCATCCTTATGGCTTCTCCGGCCGCTGAAAGTCACTTCTCATTATCTTATCCTGTAGTGCTCTTCTTCCCGATTTCGATGAGCTATTGCACTAAAAGGTTTCTCCAAGTAATATGCCCATTATGACCTTCTTAATGAAATTAATTAAGATATGACCCATAATAACTCAAAATTACGGAAATCGTCGGGATGCAACGAAACCAAAACCAAGCTGTGCGGAATGGATCTTGATGATGAACGATGCAAGTCGGGCCCAATAAAACCCCCCAATATCTCCCGAACTCTCTGTCACCCCTATCTGGCTACTTTGGTAGGCATGACACTCTGTAAAGTTATAATGTCCCAAAATGGGGACATTACACAGGCCCTGCTACATGATACTATCAACTTGAGTGAGCTATGGCATAGAAGACTTGCTCATATTCATTATAGAGCTCTCCCATCTCTAGGGAAGATGGTAACAGGTCTTCCAGAAATACAGATTCAGCATAAAGGTGTTTGCAAAGGTTGTGCTCTTGGCAAGAATGTTAAAGGATCCTTCTTGAGCAGTGGCAATAGATCCAAGGAAATCTTGGACTTGATACATTTAGATGTGTGTGGGCCAATGACTATTGCATCTCTGAATGGGTACTTGTACTATGTACTCTTCATAGATGATCACTCTTGGAAAACTTGAATTTACTTCCTGAAGAACAAGGATGGAGCCCTTGCAAAATTTCAAGAATTCAAAGCTCAGGTTGAGAACCTGACCGAAAGAAAGATCAAGGTACTAAGATCAGATAATGGAGGAGAATACACCTCCAAAGATTTCAGCAATTTCTGTACTGAAGCAGGGATCAAGAGGGAGTTCAGAGTTCCTTACAACCCTCAGCAAAATGGGGTTGCAGAGAGGAAAAACAAAACTATCATCGAAGCAACCAAAGCAATGATACATGATTAGAGTCTACCTATGACTCTATGGGCAAAAGCATGCACGACAACAGTGTATGTTCAGAACATGAGTCCTCATCAGATCTTGAAGAAGATTACCCCAGAAGAAGCCTTCACCGGAGTAAAGCCTGAGATTGGACACTTCAGGATATTTGGGTGCCTAGTATATTTCCATGTACCCAAAGAGAAGAGATCCAAGTTAGATCCTTCAGAGAGAAAGGGCACATTTGTAGGATACAGTGAATCCTCGAAGCCATATCGAATCTACATTCCTGGTCAGAGACAGATTGAAATAAGCAGAGATGTTACTTTTGAAGAAGAGATATCCAAAGATCCAGAGAATCTCAGATGGAAATTGATGGTGAGACAATGCCTTCTCCCCCTTCAACAGTCCAGAGGGAGACAAACATTATTCCAGTTGATCCAGTTGTTCCAGCCGATCCAGTTGCTCTAATTGACATGCCCAGAGATATTACAGTAGGACATAAAAGGCCTTCTTGCGCCCGACAAACTCTACAGGAAGCAGAGGGACATACAACCCCTCAAGGGACAACCAGAGAGAGCAAGAGACCAAAGAGATTCTCAAGCTACCTGTTAGCCATGAGATGTTAAGGTTTAAGCTATTATTAGAGTTCTTTGCATTTCACTAGATAACAATAGCATAAGATAGGATCACTGAGAAATACACAATCACAAGAGACACATCATTTATCCTGGGAAACCCTCATGGGGGAGAAAACCCAACAAAACTTCCTTATTATAGATAGCCAATACAATGCCAAGAGATAACTCAAACAAATACAGAAAGTCCTCTCCCAAGAATGTGCCTCTCTCTCTCTCTTCTCCAACTGCAGCTCTGAAACTTGCTCCTCAAATGAACAAGTGAGTGTGTGTCTAAGTGAGGCGCTAGTCTCCTTATTTATACAACTCTGGCACGTGTGGAGGTGTTTTTTCACTGGCAGGGCCGACTTCTCAATCTGGGTGGTTATAACCACCTTTAATATATTCTGGGGCCGACTTCTTATTCTGCCTATTACAATTACGTTTTGACCAATCCGCAAAAGGGGATTTGGTCTTTTACAATAGCCGACATGATCAATCCGCAATAGGGGATTGATCTAATGAATAATACAACAATAATAATTAGAATACACTTTGCAGTTACATTATTTCAACACTCGCCCTTAACAAGAAGGGTATTCTACAACAACATCAGGCGAGAGAGAGGACAACATCATCAACAACATCAGGTAGGTGAGTGGACATCATCATCAATATCATCTTGGAACACTGACTGGCGTATCTATAAATCATCGGAATTTTTTTTTTCTCATCATCAACACAACACAGAGGCTGGAGCATCATCAACATAGCATAGAGGCTGGAGCATCATCAACACAACATGGAGCTCAAGTAGCATCATCATCCTCATCGGCATGAGGCTAAGGTAACATCATCATCATCTTCAACATTAAAGCTGAAATAATATCATCATCATCATCTTCAGCAAGGACTCAGGAGCTGAAGTTGCATCATCATCATCATCTTCAGCAAGAGGCTGAAGTGGCATCATCATCATCATCATCATCTGCATCAACATGGATTAGTATAACACTAATACATCCTCATCATCAATAACAGCACAAGGCTGATACAACATCAAAAGCAACAATATCACAACATAAAGGCTGGCATCACAACACGAGGCTGGCAACACATCATCACAGCACGAGGCTGTCATCACAACACTTAAGCTGGCACATCATCACAACAATTAAGCTAGCACACCACACAAAAATTAAGCTAGAAAACACTACAACAATTAAGCTGGAAACACCACATCAATCAAGCTGGAATCACAACACAACAATTAAGTTGGAATCACACTACTAGACTGGCTTTACGTCACAACAATTAAGCTGGAAGCTTAGTACTAGGCTGGCTTTACGTCACAACAATTAAGCTGAAATCACACTACTAGACTGGCTTTACGTCACAACAATTAAGTTGGAAGCTCAGTACTAGGCTGGCTTTACGTCACAACAATTAAGCTGGAAGCATGATACTAGACTGGCTTTACGTCACAACAATTAAGCTGGAAGCACAGTGCTAGGCATATCTCAACACAATACTAGACTGGCTTTACGTCACAACAATTAAGCTAGAAGCACAGTGCTAGGCATATCTCAACACAATACTAGACTGGCTTTATGTCACAACAATTAAGTTGGAAGCACAGTACTAGGCATATCTCAACTCAATACTAGACTAGCTTTACGTCACAACAATTAAGCTAGAAGCATAGTACTAGGCATATCTCAACACAATACTACTCCCCCTTTCGAGGGAGGTCTTTTCGGACTATACCAAGCTTATCTCGAAAGTGCTCAATCTTTACACGAGATAGAGGCTTGGTCAACACATCGACAACCTGTTCATCCGTGCTAACATATTGGAGCTTTATGGCTCCTCTCTGCACCATATCACGGATGTAATGATATCGGATCTCTATGTGCTTCGACTTGTCATGAGATATAGGATTCTCTGTCATCTTTATGCAACTCTGGTTGTCACATAGGATCGTGGTTGCTTCCATCTCTAGGTCGAATAGACCAGTCAATAACTTACGAAGCCATATAGCTTCGCAGCTGGCAGAACACGCAACAATGTATTCTGCTTCCGCTGTATTGAGAGCAATGCTGGATTGCTTCCTACTTTGCCATGAGATCATGGCTGATCCCAAACTGAAACAACATCCTGAAGTGCTCTTCCTGTCAGAGACACTTCCAGCCCAATCTGAATCAGTGTACCCACTCAGTGTGGAATCATGATCTCCATCATAGCTGAGACCACAATCTAATGTACCCTTAAGGTACCTCATCACATGTTTTTCAGCAACTAGGTGAACATGTCTGGGTTCTACCAAAAACTTACTCAAGGTGTTCACGGCAAAACAAAGATCTGGTCTGGTGTTCGTTAGGTAAATCAACGATCCAATGATCTGTCTATAATATATATAGTGTGGTATCAATCAATTCTGACGAAGTGTCGACCAATAGCTTCAGCTTCACTTCCATGGGTGTATTCATGGACTTGCACTCCAACATGTCGAACCTCTTCAGGATTTCGACTGCATACTTCCCTTGGTTAAGGAAGATTCTCTCTGGGCTCTGCCATACCTCAAGACCTAAGAAATAATGCATTAGGCCAAGGTCTTTCATCTCAAATTCTGTGGCGAGCTTCTTCTTACATTCGGTGATGAGCTTTTCTTCTCCAGTTAAGAATAAGTCATCCACATGTAGCAGCAATATCACTGGTTCATCATTCATAACCTTGAAGTAAAGGTTAGAATCAACTTTACTCTTGGTAAAGCCCAAGCTCAAGCTCATCAGGAAACTGTCAATTCTTCCATACCAAGCTCTAGGAGCTTGCTTCAACATGTACAGAGCTTCCTTCAACTGGTAGACATGAGTCTTTCTATCTTCGATCTTTAAATCAAGTTTTTCTCATTACATTGTACCAATCTGGTACACTTGCTCAACTGCAATTCATTCTGCACAATCATGTGCTCGCTCTATGTGCTTTCTGCAAAGCACTTATCTGTTTCACTGTCTGGGAGTATGTCCTCTACTCTCTCTGCAACTGTTCCTTCTGGAACTGGGACTCTACACCTGCACCTGCTCTACAGCTGAGAATGATTGCTTCATCCTCACTGTGGCTGCTAAAATCTGAGAGTAACTCCTCTTCTTCTATAACGACAACAACTTCATCTGAAACTGATGGTGGCTCAATAACTGATACTGAAGATAGTTGTTCTTCTTTCATGGAGGTAACTCTATCTTTCATTGTAGTCATGTCTCCATGACCCAACTAATGTACTGCACCAACTGCCACTCAATTTTAATATGGGGATTACTCCCCCTGCATCTCATACTATATATGAATCATGGTTGTTCTGGTTGTCTTCATAAATACTGGAACTATTTCTTCAATAAGTGTCTCGTCATAGTCTTCTCCCTTTTGCTGGGAGAATCCTTTGGACATACATCAGGCTTTGTACATCTGCAACACGTTTGATCTGTATAAATCAATATTGGAAGTCAATACCGACTTCTCTTTTCACAGAAGAATCCATAACCTAGTCTTTTTGACTGGCTTCCTTCTTTGTCACTGAAACAAGCAAATCATCCTGGAGATTTCATATCTCCTAGGAGTCTCTGAAGTTACGATTTAGTCTTCTCACGACATTTGTCTTCCAGTCCTGGAAGTTGTCTCTTCATCTGATCCTTTTTGAGATCAGGCTTGCTCTCGATTTCTTCTGAGTCTACAAGGACTTCATCAACTCTTACAGGGTATATTTGGTGTTGAATACCAAGTCTAGATGTGAAAGACAAAATCAGGCTTCAAACGAGTTTTGCTTCCCGTTCTAATGTTGGGTCCTCTTTGGAGCCTTCTGCGCCTTTCAATCAATCTTCATATGAGATACTCTGAATCTCAAGAGATAGCTTCTTCTTCATCTTCTTTGGTACATGAGTGTATATGGTCATGTACATAGTTTGCTTCATGTCTCATTTAATACGTTGCCTTCTGCAACCTTCACTATAGCTTCCTCGGGGTTATCACCTGTGACCTGGAACGAGGTCAACAAAACAACAAGCAAGAATAATATCCTTTTGATAAGAGTAGATAAAGCAGTAGCACGAACAATCATCACAGTAGCTCCTTTAGAGCTATCACTTGTAACTTGTTTGAAGCAAAGATTAAAGGTAAGAGATACAATACGAAATGAGGTCAACACTCTTATAGTGTTGTGATTGAACATTCCTCCATGGCAACCTAGAACTAACACACGAGGTTTCTCCTAGAGGAGGTGTTAGTTGTATCAGGCAAATGATTACATTAAGCATTTACCTCTATATGCTCACATGCTACCAAGTATAATACTTTTCAAAGACTGTTATCTCAACTTGTCATGTGTAACTTTGAATCTTATCAACTTGATTAATCAAACCTGGGACCTGGAGCCTTGTCCTCAAGAATGAGTGCTTGCTTTTCTTCCAAGTTTCCTTCACTCAAGATGATGAGTGCTTTCTTCAACCTATCTTCGGTACTAAGACAATATGCTATCTTGACAGAAGATTGGGTTAGAGGATAAGCTCTATGATCTCAACTTTTAATCCGTCTAATACCTCTGACGGAACTTGCAGGTAGAGGCACCATCTGGTAGCAGCGGTAATGATCACCAACTCTTTAAGAACTTCAAGGGTGACTGCAACTGTAACTGATACTGCAACTGCAACTGCAATTGATACTGCAACTGGTTCTGAGACTGCAACTGCAACTGCAACTTAGGGTTTTATGAGGAAACCCTAATTTTTCAAACTTCAAATTTTGAAATCCAACTTTTACCCCCTCAAACTTGACCAATGGATTTCTGGACTGGTGCTTCTGGTTTTCTAGTACTTCTGGTTTTCTGGTACCGGTGAAAACTAGGGTTTCACTTTTCGGGAGATCTAGCCACTAAAAAGTTGCGCTGAGGATGCCAAAGTGATCCTTGAGGAAGGGCACACTTTTCTAGATGGTTTTGGGGCTGAAATACTTTACCAACAAAAAGCCCTAATTTGCATGTACAACAACAGTGATGTTTTTCACTTTCTCTTGTGAAAGATGCTCTCTTCAACTTAGCACTGATACCATGTTAAGGTTTAAGCTATTATTAGAGTTCTTTGCATTTCACTAGATAACAATAGCACAAGATAGGATCACTGAGAAATACACAATCACAAGAGACACATCATTTATCCTGGGAAACCCTCATGGGGGAGAAAACCCAACAAAACTTCCTTATTATAGATAGCCAATACAATGCCAAGAGATAACTCAAACAAATACAGAA
>ML777766.1:1307907-1318521 GCA_009831015.1 Picea engelmannii | reverse complement strand
CTTTTGACTTAAAACTCCTAAGTCAAAGTGAAATTAGAATCATAAAGTAAAGTATGAGGGTAAAAGTCTTCCCCCTTTGTGCTTAGAGACTCATAAGCACATGGGGACCACTTTCCAAGGTATCCAAATCTCAACACTTCCTATTTTGGTAATGTGCAGACGCTCCAAGAAATCATACGTAGTCCCCATTTCCCACCTTTCCCCCCCAAAGAAAGCGCGAAAGAAGTTGCTCCATCTGCTTGTACCCAGTAATAGAGAAAAAAGGAAGAGTAAAAAACATGGACAACAACCAATAATCGATTCACAATGGTGATTCGTCCCGCAAGAGGAATGCCTTGGGTTGCTTAACAATGAGGTTTGTTTGAAATTTTTGTAAAATCCAATTCCAAAGAACCTTGACAAGTTACATAAATTCCAAATGGAATTCCTAGATAACAAATAATATGCCTTGGTTGAATAAATTTCCAATTTTGATTCAACCAAGCTAGCAAGTCTTCTTGGCCAATGATCAAAGTCTTTATCTTTTCCTCACTAACTATGGCTCTAGCAATAGTAGTAAAAATATCAAAAGAGTGCAATGTGCTTTCAACATAATTGTGAGATACCTTTGGTGTGAGCTGAATCATTGACAAAATAGGCAAATAGTAATTGTTCACACTAGGAAGAAAAAATTCTCGATTTTGGCCTTGCACATAGGCAGCGCCAAGAAGATAGCTGATAGCATCCATTAGAATAATATACAAAGGAGGGGCCACCTTTTCCGATGGATCAGTGCAACAACAACTATTTGGATTGTTGTCTATTCACACACATGATGACACAATCATTAGAAAATAGAATTTTGATGGTACAAGTGGAAAACCCCAATACCATGCAAAGAAAGCATGCTAAGAAGGAAATCCCACTCAATTCTATCATATGCCTCATCAAAATCAATCTTAAGAGAAAGAACTCTCTAGGCAGACTCTTTTTCCCATTCAATACTTTCCCAAGTAGTAATAAGATTGTCTAGGATAAAACATACTTTGATAAGCCTAGTTTGCTCAAGTTGAACTATTCATGCCACTGCATTTTTTAGTGCGGGCATTAAGAGCTTTAGCTATGACTTTGTAAGACACATCAAGGAGAGTAATAGGCCACCATCCACTTACTGTGTCTTTCTGCATTCCTTTGCGAATTGACTGAATGAGACCTGCATTAACTTGTACCCCCATGGAACTAGTCGCTAAATCCTCTTGACACATAGAAAAGATCATCTCCAATTACCTGCCAAACTGCCAAAGAAAAGTTACAAGGTAGTTCGCACTGTTGATGTATTTAACATTGGACAGGTACTTCCACATAGGCGTGGTGTCTAGCATGTGGAAGTCGTCCTTGTAACCTCTCAGAACCTTAGGAAATTCACTTTATGAGTTAATAATTAAAGTGAATAACCTTTTTAATTAATGTGAGTTTAATTAAGTTAAATGCCTAAGTTGTTGGCATTAGTAACTTAAGTGAGTTAAATTAAGTTCTAGCCGTTAGATCTAAAGTGAAAGTGAAATTTAATCTCAACCCTTGATCACTTTGGAGATCCGGGGTTTTGGATTTAGGGTTAACTCAACGTTATAAAAGGTAGCCTAAGAGAGAGGATGAGACACACAAAGAGTACATTGGAGCAAAGAGGGATTCTTTGCTCATGTACTTGTGTCACACATAGAGTGAGGAGATTTCATTGATTGGGTGAAGAGCATTTCATCCAAGTTTGAGTGGGCAAGTTCAGAGGAAGGAGCAAGGGGTAGCAAGAGAGATAGCAGCCAGGTGGGCTAGGCTATTTGTTGATTGTATTTTCCTCAGATGGGCCATTATCCCAGGACAAGAGCCCAAGGATTTTATTAATAAAATCAACCCACCCTTCTAGGTTTATCAAGGGGTGTTTACCTAGATATCTTGTGCAATGTGATTGCTTTTAGTTTTTATGCTTCCGCTGATTTAATCCGTTAATAACCTAGATGTGCTTTCAATTAGTAAAGTGATTTTATTCGGTATTATTAGCTTGGGTGTTGGGTTGAGATAAATTAACATGTTATTAGAGCTGTAGTTCTGAAGGAAACCAGATTTGCTGAGATCAAGATTTTTGTAGAGAGAATTTTTTTATTTTGTAGGTTTGCAAGTTGCGGGTAAAACCCAGAAATAAAAACGACAACGACGATAAATTTTTTGTGTGCGTGTAACTTTTTATGCAGGCTCAACTACGGGGTTAAATTAAAAAAAAGAAGAGAAGGTACGAAAACCGTACAACATTCGTACAACTGTCGTACGGGCCTTACGCTACAGAGAAAATCCATAGACTGCAGATCAAATCAGTGTCATACGCTGTGTGTGTGTGAATCGGGCCGTGTATGCTACAACCGCCAAGTGAATCAAGTTGAGAGGGGTTGAGAAGTTGTAGATTGCAGTGTCATGAAAGAGTCTGTGGGTGCCTAAGAAGAAGGCAGGCGCCAGTGCTGGATCGCGGGTTGGGAAGAAGGAAGCTACGAGAGGCAAGTTGGCAGAGATCACATGAGTCGAGGAGTGGCGATATGGTCGGGAGTTGGAGCAAGTGTAGGTATCAACTGAGCAGACGGACAGAGAGTGAAGGTTGTGCGTTGGGTGAGAGCAGGCAACAGAGGAGTGTCTGAGGTGAAAACCATGATTGTGGAAGAAGAGGACAACGAAGGAGCTGTGACGGTTGAGGAGGTGGGCCGAGGGAGCCGCTAGAGGAAAAAGAGGCCACTGACCAACTGTCGGCAACAACCAACCAGCCGCCGTTCAGCACAGCAGTCGCCAGGGCCGAGACAGGTCACCGACAAGGAAAATGGCCACCGACAGAGGAGTGACAACCAATAGAGAAGGGCAACAGGAGGCCGCGTGGGCAGTGCGGGCTGGGAAGAAGGCACTGACAAGGAGAAACTGGTCATGGGCTCAACCGCCATCCAAGGAGACAGCCGCCAGTAGGGCTATAGTCGTTCGAGACAAGCCAACCAACAAAGTAGCCGACCAACAAGGCCAGTTAGGCCAGTCGAGGACCTAGTTAGCAGAAGACAATTGTCGGGCAGCAGGCAGAGGTCCAGGTAGTGGGAAGAAGTAGCTAGGAAACACACAAAAAGGACTTGGGAAGCCCAAAAAAGTACTCAAGTAACAACAGAAGGATGCGGGCAGTCCCAGGTAGCTTCGGGCAAGAGTTTGGGCAACATGTCTGGGAAGCAAAATTTGAGTTTTTTAGCAAGTTGTGGAGATGGCTGCATCTGGTTTGCGATTTGAAGATAGGTTTGACGGGGTGTCCAACTACAGTCCTTGGAAGGAGAGGATCATGTTGGTGTTGATGGAGAACGACATTTGGGAGTTTATAAACTCCATTGTGGTCCCATTAATGGATCCAAAATATCTAGTCGTCCATAAGCTAAAGAACGTGAAAGTCAGGAGAATTATTCTAGATAGAGTGAAGGATCACTTGATCACTCATTTATTTGGAAAGACAACTGCCAGGGACATGTGGGAGGCTATGAAGAGTTTGTTTCAGAGTAATAACGAGAATCACAAAATGGTACTGAGAGAGAAGCTCAGGGACACAAAGATGACAGGATAAGACACTGTGACAACTTATCTCACCCTGATCCGACAGGTTCAAGATAACTGGATGCAATTGGGGAAGCAGTGGATGATTCAGAGTTGGTGAGGAGGATGCTCAAAGGCTTCACGAAGGAGTGGGCATTGTTCATCAAAGGGATAGTGGCACGAGAGAAGCTCCCTGATTGGTCAAGGTTGTGGGATGACTTTGTTTAGGAAGAACTTCGAGACGAAGATTTGAATGGAGGTTGGTACAAGAATGGTGATGAGAATGTTGCTCTTTCTAGCCAGGCAAAGAAGGGCAAGTTCAAGAAGATTGCCAGTGGAGAGTTTACCTCTCAAGACGACAAGAAGAAGGACATGAGAAAAGTCAAGTGCTATGCATGTCTCAAGTTTGGGCATTATGTAGGTCAATGTATGAACAAGAACAAGGGTGGAAACAAGATGCAATCAGAGGTAGCCGTGTTGGCAAAGGCTCAAGCAGATGAGTTTTCCAAGAAGTTTGAGTAGGAGTTCTTGTTTCCCTTATTTCTTTAGGCACCATATCAGCTAGTGCATGGCTAATAGATAGTGGAGCCACATGTCATATGGCAGGAGCATGAGAGTTGTTCGAGAGCTTCACAGAGTTAGAATCAGACGTGTATGTGGAACTTGGTATGGGCACCAAGAATGCAGTAAAGGGATTTGGGATTGTGCCATTCCAGATGGAGTCAGGAGGTGTGTTGAGAGTGACGAATGTGCTATGGGTGCCAAAACTCATGAGGAGTGTGCTCTCAGTCTCAACGATTGAGAAGAAGGGCTTTGATGTTCTATTCCACGATGGACATGCGTTGATCAAGCACAGAGGATCTAGCTCAAACACAACAGTGGATGTTGGAGTTAAAGAGAGCAACTTGTATAGGCTAAAGGGCTAGTCTATGTGAGCTATGACAGGCAATAGAGTGACATAGGACAAGGAGCAGGTAGCTCTGAAGGTTGAGCAACTCAGAGGGAGTTGGCCTTTAGGTTCAGGTGAGGAGGAGCAACCTTCCAAGTCTGTCAAGAAGGAGTCATGGTACGAGATGATCATGCAGGATGCTCAGGAGCAGGAGGCTTCTAAGAGCATGATCAGAGGGAAGTCTTCAAAGATGGGTCCGAGCGAGATGGCAGGGATAGATTTCGTTTTAGAGGGAGCAACCAATCATGTGGATTGGAGAGCAGCCATGGTAGCGAAGACAAAACCACCTCCGGGTGGTGGAAGTACCTTCCTCGCTAAGGGGGAGTGTTGATGTATTTAGCATCGGATAGGTATTTCCACATAGGCTTGGTGTCTAACATGTGGAAATCGTCCTTGAAACCTCTCAGAACCTTAGGAAATTCACTTTATGAGTTAATAATTAAAGTGAATGACCTTTTAAATTAATGTGAATTTAATTAAGCTAAATATCTAAGTTGTTGGCATTAGTAACTTAAGTGAGTTAAATTAAGTCCTAGTCGTTAGATCTAAAGTGAAGGTGAGATTTAATCTTAGCCCTTGATCACTTTGGAGATCTAGGGTTAACTCAACGTTATAAAAGGAAGCCTAAGAGAGAGGATGAGACACACAGAGAGTACATTGGCGCAAAGAGAGATTCTTTGCTCATGTACTTGTGTCACACACAGAGTGAGGAGATCTCATTGATTGGGTGAAGAGCATTTGATCCAAGTGTGAGTGGACAGGGTCAGAGGAAGGAGCAAGGGCTAGCAAGGGAGATAGTAGCCAGGTGGGCTAGGCTATTTGTTGATTGTATTTTCCTCAGATGAGCGATTCTCCTAGGACAAGAGCCCAAGGATTTTATTTAATAAAATCAACTCAGATCTGGTTTTCCCTTCAGGGTTTTTCCAAGGGTGTTAACACAAATATCTTGTGCAATGTGATTGTTTTCAGTTTTTATGTTTCTGCTGATTTCATTCATTAATAACCTAGCCGAGCTTTTAATTAATAAAGTGATTTTATTCGGGATTATTAGCTGGGTGCTGGGTTGAGATAAATTAACATGTACAAGCCTAGAGATTCACCTTTTTCCATTTCACATAGAGCTTGCAACAACTCATCTTTGTCCAAAGATTGAAACAAAAGGGACTAGTCATATCTTGGACTTTTAACAAGGTAGTGTTGTTGATAGCCTGCTCAATAGTAGGATGATAAACATCACATCCAAGAAAGGAAAAAATACATTGAAAAAAGCAAAAAAAATGTATTAGTTTTGTCTTGATCCTTTGTTAGACCCCTAGGTGGATATTTCAACAATAGAATGTTTTGAAAATCTTTATAGTATCATATCCATATTTATCCAAGCAAATACATGCCCTNATCCCCCCCCCCCCCCCCATGGTGCTATGTTCTTCAAAACTAGAAAACCATTGTTCAATACCCCAAACACATGTTTGCTTGGTAAGATTTGTTATCCCCATTTTGTGGATAACTAAGTAGATTGTGTCTCGAGTGCCGAGAGACTACATAACCAACATTACCCTTTTGCACAGATGGAAAACCCAGTCACCACCACAGATGGTCACAGGTTTGCAGATGGCATCCACCATACCAACTGGCTTTCGAAAGGCAGTGGGCCTTGCTCCATGAGGTACAAGTCAGTATTATGGTGAGCATCATTTCAATATTTAAGCCATTTTATTATGTTGTATCTTGGATTGCTCTAGATTTCATCATAAATGCTTGGACATTATGCCTTTTCCTTGCTTCACCTTGGTGGTTGACATTGTGCCCTAGTAAGTGGTTTTCCTTGGGGATGGGTTTGCTACTGGGAACTCCCTTAATGAGCCATCGTACCGTTCCCGATCATACTTACCACTTTCCATCATTATTCCCCTCCATTTCCTTATCTCTTGGGATTTTAGGGTGTATTGACCCAAGAGGGGGTTGTCCCTCATTCTATGGGAAGAAGGGGCTGGAGGCCCAGAGGGGTTGATGTTGGGTAAAAGATAAAAGCCTTGTATAAACCTTCCAAATGCTTCGCCCAGGGATCACCCAAGAAAGCAATGAAACACTTATCTTTGAGTAAATGGGACCCACAATATAGTAAAGAAATGCTTAAAAGGTTAGTTGAAGGATAGGAGGTCCCATTACGAGTCGACCTATCACGTCCATGAATATCTAGGGCAATGGCTCTCAGTTGCATGGCTGGGAGAAAAGGGGTCTCATCACGAGGCAACCTTCTCATTTCCACTAGGTGTTTGTGGGTGACATTGCCATCATCTGGTCACCATGCTAGGGCAGTGACCTTCAACCTCTCCTTATGCTATATTAAAGAAAATACAAAGAAAGAAAGATAAAAGGAAATTGATGGGCTTGGAAAAAGTGCATTGCGGATGAAGGTACCCCATACCCTCTACAAAGGCACCCATGAATGAGACACTATGACCCCTTGTGTGTCATGAGCCCTATGCCCATTGAGTCTTGACCCCAGCCACTTCATCCACTTTACATGGCTTAGCGAGGGATCTCTTGGGAACTCTCCTTGACCTAGGGCAAGATCTACCCAAAAGGACACCTCGTCAACCCTCCCATATTCAAGCTTGACAAGTCGCATAATGTCTTTGAGCAATTAATTGTTTGATATAGTGATCTTTGATGCACATGCTTAGATGGCTTATTTATTGATTAGATTCACTTATCGTGATGTTATGACTTGAGATCCTCGGAGGGCGTACTCATTTGTCTTTGTAGGACCTAGCTGGTGGATAGTTTTGGAAGAACAAGCCTAGCTTGGGTTTCCATGGGGCTACAAGACCACAGGTTGGATGCCAAGGGCCTGCATGCCAGATGAGAGAGATCAAACTTGGAAGGCCTTAAAGATGACTTGGACGACATAACCTAGCCCCCACATGCCAAATGTTTTTCCTAGGAGAGGAAAAATGTCTCTTCTAGAGGCATGACGTCACCTAGGGGGGTTAGGGTTTGGTGGTGTGGTTGATACATTGGCACTTGGACTTTTTAGTAGAATTGGACTTTGACCATGAAGGAAATAACTTGGATACTTGACATGTGGCTTTGGCAAGCCTAGACACCCTCCTCCTACACCAACGACTTGCTCCTAATGCCAAAACGTCCCCTAAAGGGGTGACATCCTTGTAAATTAGGGTTTTATTTGTGCAAAATGTGAAATTTTAAATGAATTGTTTAATATTACTTTGTTAAGGGGGAAAGATTAGGGCTGTTGACCCCTAAGCTTGTGGTTTACCCCTTAATTTGTGGACAAGTCACCTTGGTGACATTTGTATAAATAAGAGATCATAAGATCTCATTTTGACATAACTCTCCCTCATTGTGAGAAGTATTGGCCTGAAAATTTCACTATCTTTGGCAAGATTGTTTCTTTTAACTCTTGTTTATGGCTATCTATTGATGAATGGTTGATGGAAGTCTAGTGCTAGCCTTGGAAGGCTTGTCTTTTGCTCTTATGGTGGATTATCTTAGCATCTCTCTTGATCTTGGTATGTTCTTTTACTATTATGCTATCATTTTTTCAAGTCAAGGATTGTTGTGCTAGGAGCTAGGTGGGAAGTATAAGGACATACACCCCCACCATAGTCTTCATCATTTTATGTTTCATTTTATTGGTTAAACAAGGGTTTGCTAAGAGAAGTATAAGGGCATACACCCTATTAGCTTAAACCCTAACTAGAGAAATTTGCCTTGGGAAGTAAAAGGGCTTACACTCCCAAGGAGATAGCTTCTCTACCTCTTTTTTATTTGATTCCATTAAGCCAATAGTAAAGGCACTAGTCATATATTTTTTGCATTGGAGATATAAAATCATTGCCTTGGGAAACACAAACTTTGATCTTTTGAAAGGTTTCTTACTTGAAGTTGGTTTGCCTCATTGAAAGGAGTCTTCTCCTACTAGGGCGTCCCCTCTCTCCCACTACTTTAATTGATGTTACAAACTTTAACCTACAGCCATTAAGGCTGCATAACCCTAGCTATTAATTCACTCTTAACTCCTAAACTAGCCCTAGACTAGCTCCTAAAATTTGCACACTAACTCTAGTAACTAGGGCGCACCTTTTGGGATAGTTCTTGCCACTTTTCCATGGTTGATTTTGCTGCTGCATGCCATTGAATGCTACAGCCATAAGGCTTCAATTTTCTGCAGAAAATACATGTTATAACGGCTTGCTTTATTTAGCCTTAAAGTGCCATTTTTCAGTGATACTTGATTGCCATACTCATTGATAATATTGTTGATTGATCTTATGCTTTACATGCTGATTTGAATGTCTTACTTGTTGATATAAACTGTCATCTATTGCTGCAAATTAGGGACAACAAGCTTAACTTACTGATCCATACTAACATATATCATTGCAAGTTGGATTTTCTTATGTCTCGGGCAGGTACAATCATCCGAAGAAGTACTATACCTTTGGGGCAGCAATCACTTGACTTACAAGGCATCTCTTCCCACATTTCACTCTACTTCGACTTGACCTCTAGGAGTTTCACTTCCATCTCTATCCATATCCATCTCATTCCTCAAATGGTCACCGAGATCGCCTCCCTAGAGTGACCTAGTCACCCTTGATGTGTGGGACCTACATCAAGGTGACATTGGGTGTAGGATTCCCAAGTTGTAGCTCTTGCTTTGTGGTTGGGTTGGGCTTTTCCCAACCTACAATTTGCGCTATAACAAGATTGAAAGGCTCTTCTTCTAGGTCTTGTTGTGCTTGACTAAGTTGTTGCTAGAGTTGCCTTTCCTAAGCTCAACAACTTCATGCAATAATCCTTCCCCAACCTCTAAAAATCTTGGTCATACGTTTAATACCTACTTCCCATCACAAAGCCTAGACAAAAATGTTTGTCATCCCAGGTACAAAGTTCCCAACTTTAGAGGCAACTTGAATATATTTTTTTGATTCTAGTAGATAAGATAATAGAAGGTAATTTTATTTATGTTCAACGAATGACCACAAAAGTAGGTCAATGGGATTAAAAGGTACATCTATTAACATAAGGCATAATGTGAGAGTGCAAAAGCAACCCCTCGAAAGATGCTAAAATCAGAAAAATCTAAGTGCATGATTATCAACTAAACATTTAGCTAATCAAGCTAATAAGACTAATAAGGTGAATGAGAAAATCATAAATGATATAGTACAAGTACAAAAAACGATATAAAAAATATAGAGCATTGAAAGAAGAGGGCACTCAATGCTAAAATTGGTATTGATCGAGAGGAGATGATGTCACCAAGTGCTAGAGCCCATTGTTGAGGATGAGAGTGGAGGCTGGGTCTCACCTTCAAAGTCATCAATAACTGATATTTTTGATGCACTGGTAGATGATGTCCATCGAGGTGTAGCTAAGGTTGATGTAATGTCCCCATTTTGGGACATTATAACATTACAACATTTCAGAGTGTTATGCCTACCCGAGTAGCCAGATAGGGGTGACAGAGAGTTCGGGAGATATTGAGGGGTTTATTTGGGCCCGACTTGCATCGATCATATCAGGATCCATTCCGCATAGTTGGGCTTTGGTTTCGTTGCATTTCGACGATTTCTGTAATTTTGAGTTATTATGGGTCATATCTTAATTAAATTCATTAAGAAGGTCATAATGGGCATATTACTTGGAGAAACCTTTTAGTGTAATAGTTCATCGGAGTCAGAAGGAAGAGCACTACAGGATAAGATGATGAGAAGTGACTTTCAGTGGCCGGAGAAGCCATCAGGATGGATAAATCACTTTTTAGAGGTAAAATGGTTAATTAATTAATTAATTAAGTGATTTAATCGAGGAATAATAAAATAAAGTAAAAGTCACTTGGAGGGAAAAGGTCAACAACGAATTAGGGTTTCAGGAAGCTATAAAGGAAGGGTAAAGCAACCTAATTCAGGATGCATTGTTATTGTTGAGATTTGGATACCTTGGAAAGTGGTCCCCATGTGCTTATGAGTCTCTAAGCACAAAGGGGGAAGACTTTTACCCTCATACTTTACTTTATGATTCTAATTTCACTTTGACTTAGGAGTTTTAAGTCAAAA
>ML777766.1:1204315-1278091 GCA_009831015.1 Picea engelmannii | reverse complement strand
ATTATAAATTTTGTTGATTTTAAAACCCTAGGGGACAAACACACAAGTAGGTTGTTGTCTCATGTCCCCTAAAAGAGAAATTCTCAACCATTGAAGAAGGAAGGAAGAGCCTAGCCATTGCTACACTCTTTTTACTTCTTCCCTTGTGCTAGCCGTGCCTTTTTAAAGTTAAGAAGGAGGAGATGTCCCAGGCCTAGGTTATCTACACCTAGGGCCGTCCAGCTTCTAGGGTTTGGTGATAGGGCCTTGCCATTGCAACACTCTCCCTCACCTTACTCTCTTGTCTTGACTTATCTTTTATGCTAGCCGTTTTGCCTAGTTTAACCTAAGGAAGGAGGAAAGAGCACGAGGCCTTGCTTAAGCAACACCAGAGTGAGCCTCTTTCCCCTAAGGTTTTGATTCTAGGGCCCTGCCATTGCAGCACCTTAGAACCCTTCCCTCTTGTCCTTAGCCTTTCTTCCATTCAACCTTGTGCTGTCTCTTAAATTGACTCCATTTACCCTTAGGCACTGATCTCAGGTCTCCAACGTTGAAGTGATAGTGGTCAAACAACTCTTAAAACTTTTATAATTTGAAACCCGAACTAACTACTAACCCTAATAAGGCTGACGTCATACTTGGTTATTCCATATTGACGCAACACTTTCTGTTGATAAGCAATTAGATGGTGTTTAAGAGCATTTATTAAGGGATTGATTAAATACATTGTTGGCTACATCATCTCAATATTTATTGATGAATTGATATTATTCCACTGCTATATTGATAAACATTGATCTCATTGATATCTATTGTTATAATTGCTAATCTATTGACATCAGATAGTTACATGAAGTACTAACCCATTGAATTATAGCTTGCATATATTGTTTTGCAATTGTCTTGTTCCGGACAGGTGTTCTCATTTGGGGCTACACTTCATTATTGGTTGTTTAGCCGGACTATCTGATCTTGGTGGTAACCTGTGAGGAGGGACTTTTACTTTGACCTTTATACCTTGCCTTTTCAAAACCCCAGGTTACCGGGGACGTCGCCCCTGGGCCTAACCTCCCTAAATAGAAAGAACCTCCCCATTGAGGTGACATTGGGTGGGGTAGGTTCCTGTTACGCCAGTTTGGCCTCTATCTTCTAGCCATTTGACCTAGCTACAAACTGTGCGATAACAAGTCCCTAGATGTGTCTAGAGCCCCTGGATGTGTTCCAGGGAACCCTTGCTTAATGCATGGGTTGATCCTTGGTCTTGTACCTTGGTGGATAAGACCCTAGATGTGTTCTAGGGCCCCCAGATGTGTTCTGGGGCAACCTGGTTTTTGACCAGGTAGATCTTGGTGTAATACCAAGATGTGTTGACATGTGATCCTCTTCCTCTTTCCCAGGATGGTCCATGAGACCTAGGAGAGTCTATGAAGATGGACATGACCACATTGTTGATGTACCCCCTTATGCAGTGATGATAAAGTTTATAGGCCACTATGAGACTCATGTGGACATGTTTTTCCATTAAGGAATCCCCCTTGACTTTATCTTAACAGGTACCCCCCTTGTTGGTTTGCTTTCCCTCTTGGTTTATGTGATTGGGTTTTATTTTGTGTGACTGGGGTTTTATTTTATGTGAATGGGGTTTTTATGTAATTAGGAATTTAATTAAATATTAATTGACATATAAATTAATATTTATATTAATTAAATGTCAATATTTAATTATTATCCTAATTACCCTAACCCCTCTCCCTAACTATAAATTAGACCCTACCCTATTGCATTTGACACACACACACTCACTCTCTCATCTCCCTACTTGCTGCCGCTACCTCTGTGACTCTTCCCTCTTGTTGATGCGGCCTTCCCTTTGCTTATCAAGTTCAGATATGTGATTTTTTATGCTGGCTAGAAGTTTCTACTTTGAAGTTTTTGCTGAGGGTGTTGGATGTGTTTCCTCTGAGCTGTGAAGGGCTGCCGAACCTATCTCTTGCATCAGCTCTGCCTCCCTCTAAGCTGTCGGGCCTGCTTTGTGGGTTCCATCTCCCTCTCTAAGGCCACGAAACTATGTGGAGGAGCCGCAACTTCATTCTAGGCCCTCTCCTTGGATGTACATGCTTCCCTCTAGCTGCCACGTGGAGTATTGAGTCCCCTATGGGGGTTTCTCAATGTGCTGTCCATTTTTTCTGAGTAAGAGGGTTTGTTGTTGGAGTTTTTACTCACCTGTCCAGGTCTATTCCTGTGCTATCATTGTTTATTGGAGGGTTTTCTGTTGGGGTTATTTGTTGTTAAGACTGTGGGTTATTGTTGTTTTCCTTGGGGTTTCCTATCTATGGAAAAACTGCCCCACAATTCTCTTTGACAGAGATCAAAACCTAGAGGTTTGATCTATGAACCTAAACTAAGTATGAGCATACTTACAGAGGCATACATCCACACATGTGACAGGTACATCTATCATTGATTCAGTAGGTAAGCTAAAAGTTATTTTTCATACTAAAAAATTTCACTCGCTTCCAACTCTGTTTGTATGTTTTCTTGTTTATGTTGATCTAGTGAACAGAAAAATTTTAAAGCATTTTTTGATTTGAATTTTCCCTATTTCTAACATTCAGGTATAGAAGAAACACTCTCTGTCTTAGATGTGTCCTTTTCAGAACCTTTGCCATGGTTAAAGTTTCTTCTATTATTAGATTACTTTCAATTTACTAGATAACAATAACATAGATAGGATCACCGAGAGAAACACAATCACAAGAGTACACAACATTTATCCCGGGAAACCCTCATGGGGAAGAAAACCCAACAAAACTTCCTTAATATAGAGAGCCAATACAATGCCAAGACAATGAACCAAACAACATAGAAATTCCTCTCCCAAGGATGCGCCTCTCTCTCTCTTCCTTCTTCCGGCAACTGGTAATTGCAGCTTCCTTCAATACTTGCGCACTAGATGAGTGAGCTGAGTGTGTGTCTAAATGAGGCACTGGCCTCTCTTATTTATACAATCTGGCAGGTGTGAACAGAAGTGTCTTTTCATTGGCAGGGCCGACTTCTCATTCTGGGTGGTTAGAACCACTTTTATTTAATCTGGGGGCTGACTTCTCATTATGCCTATTACAATTAGGGTTTGACCAATCCGCAAAAGGGGATTTGGTCAATTACAATGCCCGACATGATCAATCCACAAAAGGGGATTGCTCTAATCAATAATACATATATTTTATCTTTATCCACAAAAGGGGATAAGAATATTCTTTGCAGTTACACAATATTTTAACACCCTAGTGGTAGAGTTTCATTCTCTAGTTTCTGTGCATCTGTCCTTTCATTTGTATTATCTTTGGTATCACTTGGAAGGTTCTCAAGCAGAAAGCAATGCCTTGCAGCAAACTGAATGGCAGGTGCTTCTTCAGATATTGCTTTCAATCTATGTTACCAGGATTCGTATTCGGATCCATTAGATTTTTGAAAAGCTAGGATCCGGATACGGCGAGGATACATCAAGTACAAAAATATAATAATATTTTTTTAATTTAAAAAATATATATTCGAGGTAAAGTCTACAGAGGTATACATACCCTAACCCCCTTTGAACTTGTGACCTCTTAAGAGGAAACACATGTTCTTCACTATTAGACCCACTTAAGATGTATATAATTAAATAATAAAGTACCAAGTAATAAAAATAATAATTAAGCAATAATATAAATATAAAAGATTACTAAGTAATAAAATAATAATTATAAGTAATAATATAAATATAAGGGGAGTACCAAGTTACCAACTAATATATAGTAATAATAATATAGTTGGTACTTAAATATTACTCCCCTTATATTATGCAAAATTTATTTACTTCATAGTACCCTAGTTGGTAATAATTACTTTATATGTATCTATATTATTACTTAATTATAAAATTAATTAATTGTTACATCTACATAATAGTTTATATTATTATAAACATTACACCTATTATGATTATAAATTTATGTTAATATAAACTTTACATTTATTATAATTTACAAATTTATTTCAAATTTATGTTAATATAAAATTTACATTTATTATAATTTACAAATTTATTTCACAACTATTGGCATATTTTTAAAAGTTTAATTTAATAATATATTAAAAAAAGAATATTATTAAAAGTTTAATTTAATAATATATTAAAAAAAAAAAGTTTATTTCATAACTATTGGCATATTTTTAAAAGTTTAATTTAATAATATACTAAAAAGGGCATATTATAACTAGTTGGCTACTAAGGGCATATTAAAAAGGGCATGTGTTGGAAACTCTAATCGAAAACTCTAAGATGCCAAAAAGCCGGATCCGCCTCCAAAACCACGAGTTACGTTGGGTGAAACGCCTCCAATCCACGGGCTGCGTTTCTTGATTTTCTAGAATCGTCTCCTTGGTGGATCCTACACGGATCTAGGCGGATCCGGATCGGATCCGGGGATCTGCGTTTCCTTCATCTGCCCCCCGCGGATCCAGTAACATAGCTTTCAATGCACCTTGAGCTGAACTTGCAGCTACTTTAGGGCCAACCATGGCAACAAGAAATGCCACCAATGCCATGACAGGGTTTTCCGTGTTCACAAATTGTTCTCTGCTGCTTGGATCAACAGATATATTGGTTATAAGAAGAAATCTTGTCTCACTGCATCAAGAAATATGGACAGGTGAAAGATTGTAAGAGTTCCTTCCTGGCCCTTTATAAATGTCCATGGTATCGATGCCATAAGCTGCTTAGATATTCTGATATACATAAGCTGCATATGATTTGCATGTGTGACCTTATGAAGGGTCTGAATGCTCCTTGAATGATGCTAGACAAGTCCTCAATGAAAGGTACTCTGAATACTGGTTGTAAAAATAGGTCTAAACATGGTGTATTTATAACCCTTTATCAACGCCCTTACTTCTATTACAAATGAACAGGTTTGAGCATAAGGACATACTATTATTGCTAGAAGAAGGGTACATCAATTAGTGGTTTCACTTCTGGTCATCACTTCTAGTGGAGAGCGCTTAACCAGAGGACATATCAAGCATTCACTATGCATGCATGACTATTCTTGGTGAAGGACGACGTGCCATCTAGAGGTAGAGACTTATTTATTCATGTTTCAGAGGTTGAAGATTGGTTCGATCATTGTCCAAGCTTTGGCGCATTAATCCATTCTCCTCATTCTTCATTCCTCTTTCTTTAGGCATCAAAACCTTAGTTCGGAGGTAGGATTCAGTGACACGAATCTAGAGATCGATCATCATTAGACTTCTATAGCACTTAGCTCATTAGAGGTAGAGTACATGGTAGCCAGTACTACTAGTTGTGAGGCCATATGGCTTCGCAAGTTGCTTGTAGGTTTGTTGATCAGGAGTTGGAACCTATAGTCATTCACTATGATAACTAGAGTTGTATCAAACTCTCTGAGAATCCAGTGTTACATGACAGGTCCAAGCATATAGAGATTAGATATCACTTCATATGAGATAGGGTATAGAAGGGAGTAGTGAAGCTCCAGTATATTCCCATGAATCAACAGGTAGCTGATATTCTCACCAAGTCCTTGGAAAAAGGGAAGTTTGAGGCATTCAGAAACAGACTTGGATTGGTGTAGTATTCCTTCCTCGCTAAGAGGGAGTGTTGAGAATTATGGCTCGAATAGGAACTTCCGCATAGGTACAGTGTGAACATGCGAGAAGTAGTTCGAGATATTTTCAAAAAGTAATTCTATTTTGTAATTCGCTTTAGTAAAAAAGTGAAAAGTCTTATTTTTAGTAGTTGAGTCTAAAAAGTGTATTTCATGCATGCATGACTTAGAAGTTAGACTAGGAGTAATCTCAAAAATAGATTAGGGTTTTGGTCTCAGCTAAAAGTATAAAGACAAGACAAGATAGAAGGTTTAGACACATACAAACAATTGAGCATGTTGAGTGATTGAGAGAGAGAGAGAGTGAGCAGGGATTCAGCCAGAGGCGAATCTGGGCAAAGGGGAACAGTCTGTACAAGCAATGTTTTAAAACACGAATTTGGACTTGGAATTGGTTGAGGGTCAACTTGGACTCGGACTTGGACTCAGATTGACTCAGATCGATCTGAATTCAATGACTTGGTTTACTAAAACTTACATAAAATGTTAAATTTTAATGAAAAAATTATATTTTAAAGATTCCAAATCATGATTCCAAAAAATTATTGAAATTTTGAAAGAAAGCATTATGAATAAATGAGCAAGAACATTTAAATGACAAACATAAATGACAAGCAATGTTCAACCATCGCTTATATTGGGATCCTCTTCATTAGTATCACCCTTTGCCTCTTGTCTAGCCTTTGTCACTACCTCGATCGTCTAGGGACATCAGTCAACACCACCCAATTTTGATGAAACTACCTAATCCAAGCTTTATAATATGGTAGAAAAAGTTTAACATGCCTAATCAATGATTTTGGTTTGAGTGAAGGGTACATTTTTGGCCAAGGCCATCAAATAGGAGTTCAACAATCAATACCATCAACATCGAGGTACATAAAGGGCTTGGTGCTATTGATTAAATTCCAATCCCATATTCATACGTGATAGAATCCAATGAAAATGTTGCAATCCTACCAATCCTGAAATCCTAAAAACTGTTAAGTCTGCCGAATTTTGAATGGGATATGAAATTCTACTATCTCCATATGAAGTCCGATGAGGTTGGAACCACTCTCAAACATCCTGGAACAATTAATGGTAATGTTAAAAATTTAAGTAATTACCATTAATTGCTGGCATTTTTGGTCAAACCGTGTGAGGTAAAATGAGAGTCCTCCAAGGCAAGACATTGGTAGGGTTTAGGAGTTAGGTTTTTTGTCTTTTTCATAAAAAGAAATTGAATTTTGTTTTCCGAGTCCACCATGGTGGGGTCTGGCTGAGTAGGTACAAACTCGGCCAAGTAGGGCCGGTTTCGTTCCGAACCGGCCCTTCAAATCAAGCAAGAGGCCGAGTCAGTATGGTCGCCAGTCAACTCAGCTGAGTTGATTGAGTTGACAGTTAGTACAGGCTGTCCAGCAGGCCGTACAACAGTTTTCTGCTGTTTTCTGGTTATTCCAGTAGGCTGTACCTCTCAAGCAGGCCATACAAGCTCAGTTCAGGGTGATTTCTGTAACTGTGCAGCTGTTGGTTCTAAGCAGCTTGTGGAGGTTTCCTTGTAAGTTTTTCAAAGGAATGAAATGCTGTTTTTGAAGGAGTAATTACTTGTGTATGTGTGAAATTGATTTTATGCTTCCGCTATTTAATTTCAGTATTAAATAAATTCAGCAATCTACTTGTTTGATTGAGATCATAGGACTTTAGTCATCTAGGCTTGGAATTTTTACAAAACTAGCTGCTGTTTTGATCTGAACAACAAGCAATTTGCAGATCTAAAGTACTTTTTCTTGAATATTTGAAGTGCGGGCTGCAAACTTTCTAGGGAGACTCCCCTTGTGCTGATAAGAATCAGCCTGGAACCAAGAGGGAGTGTGAACAAGGTGACAGTACACACCCACTGATGTTATCCATACACTTTGGATAGCCATCTTTCCAAAGGTTTTTCCGGGGTTTAACAGAACCATATTGTGTTTATATTCTAGAAGTTAGATTTCTTTTTGTGATTACTGATTGATGAGGATGGACAACAATGACATGCATGCCAAGTTTTTCTTATGTGTTTGTCATGCATGCCATATATATATATATATATATATATATATATAGTTATAAACAGCTTGTCAATTAACCAGATGACTTTCTCACCAGCCTGGCTCTCCAAGAATGATTCATAGCCTCTGTATGTTCAAGTCTCTTTTCTGTTCTTTCATCATGTAGACATAACTTGCCAGTAAAGATTGCTACATTCGTTTTCTTTTGCTAGCATAAAACCTATAAGGAAAATAGTTTGTTTGGAGTAGGAATTAGTTGTTTTACAAATTCTTGGAACATCAAAGCTGCCATTCATGGATGATTGAATTTAGTTGTGGAAAATTATATTAAAAACATGTTCTGGAGCCTTGAACTCGTCCTACCCTTTTGTAGCAAGATCAAAAACTTTGTTTCAAGTATTTGAGCTTCAGTGCATTAGACTAAACTGAATTCTGGACTAAATTGGTATCCTTGATTTTGAAAGGTGTCTTTGGCTCTTTCTTCTTGTATGTTCAAACTGTGCTTTAGAGGCTTGGTGAAATTTCCAGTCAATTTTAACAATCATGACTTTTATTTCCATTTTATTGTACTCTGGAGTATCAATAAGCTTGAAAGTTGGAGATTATTTGACACTCAACCTCAATACTCTGAATTTAAAGTCTTGTCATCTGATGGAACTTATGAATGTCTGTAACTTTTCAGATTGCAAGAAGTGCAAATGTTCCAGTGATTCTAGATGCTGGAGGCATGGAAGGGCCAATTCCTGAGAACCTGCTTAAATGCATTGACATTTTTAGTCCAAATGAAACTGAGTTGGAACGCCTGACAGGAGCTTCTACCAATACAATTGATGAAGTTATCGAAGCTGCAGCCAAATGCCATGAAATGGTATGTTAGAGTTGCCATTTTCATTTGATTTTAATGAGTTTCACTTGAACACAGGGAACCTTGTCAAATCAATCATGTAAGGGGACTCAGGTCCTCGTTGCCAAACTGTGTACATTCACCAAAGGTGTTGGGGGATAGTAGGATACATACTGTTAAATTTGGAAGCTCTGTGAATTTTGGACAAGATCAAACTGACTTTGTCTATGCTTTGAATATTTTTGTAAGGATGGATCTAAATATTTTAGTGGGATTCATAGAAAGTTATGTACCTGTGTAATGTGTATAGGGTGTCAAACAAGTTCTGGTAAAATTGGGAGAAAAAGGATCAGTTTTAGTGACAGAAGGTCTTCCTCCAATCCTACAACCTGCAATTCTTGCTCCCATGGTACTGGACACAACAGGAGCAGGTGATACTTTCACAGCTGCGTTTGCTGTGGCCCTTGTGGAAGGAAATTCAGTGGCAGAGAGCCTGAGGTTTGCAGGTTTGAATCTTTCCTTATGATCTTTTTCCACTCTATGATCTAGGAGTTCAAACTTGTATGCTCAGACTTAGATTAGTTTCACCTAGATGAGTTGGCTTTTGCTATCCTGAAGAATGATATTACCCATCCAAAGTGCATGGTTGGCTGTCATAGGGAGATATGCATTTGTCTGGAGTATGCTGCAAAAAAAATTCTTGTGCACTGAAGGGAGTAACTTTTTTGTCAAATTTGCATAAAGCTTATGGAATCTTTGTTCCGTTATCTAGTTCAGTATTTTCTCCGAGCTATCAATTTCTACCTATGTTCTTTCACTCCAAAATAGGCTGTAATTTGCAATGTTAAGTTTATAGTTATTAGGCGTCTCTAATTATGTCCTCTTTGTACTAAACTAGAAAGGCAACTATTTGAAGTTCCTGTCATAATGTATTTCTTCCACTAATATTTTGTGTGTTGCACATATTGACAGCTGCAGCGGCATCCTTATGCATTCAAGTTAAAGGTGCCATTCCAAGTATGCCTGATAGAAACGCAGTTTTGCAACTTCTGAAATCTGTGTGTTCTTCAGCAGACTAAGGCGATTCACAATAGATTTAGTGTATAGCATTGAACTACTTAAATATATAAGCTCCAGAGTCCAAACTGAATCATCAAGGGCTACTGTTAGCAGTAAATTTACTTTGTTGACAGAGCTTTGTAAAAAACCTTCATCAGTTACAGAAGGCACTCTCTAGGTTGCTTCAGTTAAGCACTTTTATTTACAACTTATCAATAAAGTATGACACTCCGTCATTGTACATGCTGTCATTTCATCATCTCTATTCCAGTCTGTTTTTCTTCTTCCAGATAATGAATACTTTTATGTTATTTGCAAAGCCAGGAGCTGAATGCTGCTTGTGGTGCAATATCTCTTGCTTGCTGAGAGGACTTACGTGGAGCACGTTTAAGATGTAAATTTAGATGTCATTGAATCATTTAACATCCCTATTTATGGATATTACTGGCAGATGATTGAGCTACTTTTGTCAAGATGAGACAGAGACTAATAGGGATGAAAAACATATATGATGACCAAGGTTTGGACATTTTTTACCCTCAATCAGGCACACCTCACGACACTCCACAAATAATCATGTTCGTATTCTTTGCTAGTTGATCTGTTTTCCATCGAACCCCACTCTTGTGTGCTTGTTGCCTGATACTGTGTATTTGACATACAATCTGATGCTTAAGCAAGTGCAATTCAAAGGTACTACATGAGATGTGTTTGCAATTTATGTCGCAAGACATTTAATAAGAAAGAAGAATAGAAAAGTTGGTTCCCGTTCTATAGCAATGATACATATGCGGATGAACTGGAGTCATTTTGAGTATAACTGTTACGACTTGCCTGATCGAAATTTCTTTGTAAAAAAATCAATATTAGAGCTTTGATTGCTGTATACTTATACGATTTCCAGAAGAGCGCAATTGAAATGAAGCACAGAATAAGTGCCGGTGGTTCATGAATATCAATCAGATAACTTAACTAGCTATTTTCCTTTTCGATACCTTTTTAGAAATGCTATTTTGCTCCTTGTGTTCCATTATATCTGTACATATGATATATGCGAGAGAGAACTCATCTGGTGGTAACATATGTGTACCTCCTTACAAGCTCCTGCATTCTTGCATCATATGTGTGCAGTGCGAGCAATTCAAGAACTAGTCTAAGTGCTGATTGTTAGATGTTATGTTACAATACATGGTTTACACATGATTTACAAGACTAATATATTAATGTAAAAAATAAAATGATTTACAAATGAGTTTCTCAAAATCTATTATTAACAAATAATCCTCCATGAAGTCAAAATAATAATCTAGTAGAAAAATGTGTTATGAAGTCAAAATCTTTAAAAAGAAAAATAATCTATGGTCCAATAAATGAAATTAGACAATATATTAATGTAAAAGGAAAATAATTTATATATGAGTTTCACTCTCCATGTCCTTTAAATAGAGATAATGGACTAATTAAATAGAGATAATGGACTAATTGGGAGCTAAAACACATATAAATGTAACCATTAGTATTGAGGAGAAGATGAATTGTCAGATCACTTTATGTGTGGAACATAATCATAACTATTGGATTAAATAATTACAATGCATACTAAAGAAACACATTTTATATAAAGACACATTAGATCAAGTTGATAGTAACTAACTCCAAGTATTGAAATATTTTTACTCCCCCCCTAAAAACAACTGGGGATATGATTGAAGGATTTACAAAGGTGATTCAATATGAGAAGAAAAAAGGCATTAGAGCCTATCCCCCCTTAATGACAACTTCTTGAATTCCTAACATGGATTGAAAGTTTTGAAAAACTTTGCTTTTGTAAGAAACTGTGAAAATCCTTGCAACTTGATCCTCTGTAGGGCAATAGAGCACTTCGAGAATGCGGTCACGAAGAAGCTTTTTGACAAAGTACATGTGTAGCTCAATGTGTTTGTTGTGTTGATATTGAACTATATTTTTGGTGCGCTAAATGGCTATTTGATTATTGCACCAGAGTGTGGTTAGATGACGTTGTTGTAATCCAAACTCTGAAAGGAATTGTTGAAGCCACAAAGCTTCTTGACTTGCACTAACTGTTGCTCAAAGCTCAACTTTTTCTAAAGAAAGAACAATGGCAAGTTGCTTCTTACAAGACCAAGTAACAAGGCCAGAACCAAGAGTGAAAACATAACCTGCAGTAGACTTCTAATTATCAAGGTCGTCAGCCCAATCAAAATTAGTGAAATCAACCAATAAAGGAGTTTCCCTTGAATTGTAAAGTATCCCAAACTAAGTAATACTATGGACATATTGAAGTATCATTTTTTATGCTTTCCAATGGCTCTCATGGTGTGCTTACATATACTGGAAAACAAAACCAACAACAAATGAAGTATCAAGATATGTATGAGTCAAACTAAAAATGCTTTCAATTAATTAATGGTACAAAGTGGTATCTACTTTGGGTGTAGTACAAGTGGTAGCAAGTTTGACCCCAAATTAGAAGGGAGATGGGGCTAGTTAGACTTGGAAGGGAAAATTCTCTCCTTGGTTTGCAATACTTGGGAGCCAAAAAAATAATGCAAATATCCTAAGTTTGTCATTTCAAATTTCTTCTTAAGGTTGGATTTCACATGGCTTAAAAGCTTGGGGTTGTTATAAGTGAGTATAATGTCATCAACATAAAGAACAAATATTATGAGATGGTTACTTACTTTGTTGGTATAGACATTGGGTTCTGAATGACATCTAGAAAAGTTGGTTTCAAGAAAAAAGCTATCCATTTTAGCAAACCAAGTCTAAGGAACTTGCTTAAAGCCATAGAGATATTTCTTCTTGCAAATCCTTATGCAAGAAGGTAGACTTAACACCCATTCGATGGACCTCCGATTTATATGAGGCAACGAGGGCTAGAACTTGCACATCTTGAACCCTACTCTTGGGTTGGCTTATGTGGAATAAGGAGTAGATGTAGGAGAGAGAGAGAGAGAGAGAGAGAGAGAGGAATGGAAAATAAGAAATAATATATAAGAGTACGTGTACGACTCTTAGGAACACATGCACGTTCCTAGAGCATGCACACACTATAAGAAATGTGTGCGCATTCCTAGAGCATGTTCCTCTCAGATTTAGGTTCGGGATGACAAACCTAGTGGTTGGGTCCGCAAATTGATAAAAACTTCAATTTTTGTAAATACCTCTCTATATCTCTGTTTTTGACGCTATTTTTCTCCAAGCTACACAATTCAATTGTTGATGAAACTAATGTTATGCAGATTTCGATTCCAAATATATAGTTCTTTTTTAAAATTAACATTGTTTACTATTTCTGATTCTAAATATATAGTTCATTTTTAAAATTAATATTGTTTACTATTTTTAATCTATTTTTGTCTTTGCATATATCAAAACCCTATAATACATACCTCTTTTATGCTATAAAACAAATAATTTTTTTTTGATCATGTTAATACTCTCTTAACCTACACTAACAAAAGGCCTTCTAATTTCAAGGATATATTGACTTTCATAATTTAAAAAATATATAAAATTAAGATTATAAATTTCCAAAAAAATACACCCTACTAGAATAACGTGTTCTCTACTACAATTATACAAGATCAACACATTAAGGTACTCAACACATGCACCAACAAAGACATATACCTTATATTTTGGTGGAAAAATAACATGCCACTATTAGAAAAAAAAAATCAAATTTCACATAGTTATTCACAATTTATATGAATAAAAGTTGTATATTCTAAAGCTAATTCAATTTTCTACCTTTAATTTCTTACACCACATTCAAATTCATTGTAAAAGTACCTTGAATAATCCCTCCAAGTTAATAGATTGTTGTTTTTCCATGTTTGCAGAGACCATCATTAGCTTGTACATACCCCTAAAATATCACAAATTTAAAATATTTGGATTAAAATTCTAAAAAATATAAAAACATTCAATTAAAATACAAGTTTTCTCAAATTTCTTATTTAATTGGGTAATAAATAAATAAAAAATACTCCTTAAAATTCATTTAAAGGATCCACTCTGCCTCTCTAGAGGTCTTGACCCTTGCTAAGTCATAAATTTACTTCTCTGCCTCTCTAGAGGTCTTGACCCTTGCTAAGTCATAAATTTACTTCTAAGTTATTAGCACTAACCTAAAGTTATATATTAACCCTTACCAAGTAATAAATTTACTTCTAAATTATTAACACTAACCTAAAGTTAGTTGCAGTGAACCTAATTTTAACATGTAACTTATTAACAACCAATTACTGATTACTCTATATCAAAAAAATATAAAACTAGCACAACCACTTGATTGTGGCTGATAAACGCCGAAAGACTAATTCCATTTACAAACCCTAATTAGGGTTTTTCTTATAATTAAGGTTGGTTCGTAAATGAAATATGCACATTGTTTCTAACATTTAATGATATAACATGGCAGTGTTTCTTTCCACAATATCTCTTACAGTTGATCAAGACACCACTTTTTGTTGTAAATTCTGCATACGATCCATTGCAGGTAGATAGAATCTCTTCACGTTTTTCCAGACATATCAGATAGTTCCATTTTTCAATTAAGTTATTTATAGTCCCGTTAATAAATTATGATGGGGACTATCTGCAGTTCAGGTATTAAATATTTATTAAGTTATAATATGAATAACTTAGATTAGGCACAAAGAAGGTATTAAATATTTATTAAGTTATAATATGAATAACTTAGATTAGGCACAAAGAAGTTCATCTGTCTCATCTTATAATAATGCATCGAGTACACTTGTTTCAAAACTTTGCACAATGGAAATGCCTGCTGCCTTCTTTCTTGATCGAATATACGGCTCACAACTGTATAGATTAATTAACGACCGAGATTACCTGATATGGCATGTGTTTCTTAGAAATGCGGGGGCGGTAGAAAATGGGCGAACAGCTGAATCTGAATAGCACAGACAACGCATTGACAGTTGAGAAAATTCGTGGCGAAAATGAAATGCCTAGACAGTTGGGGATGCTTTAATTTAGATGCTATGGTTTAATCTTACTTAATCATTTCAACGTGGCAATTACATATCTTTATAGTAAATTTTTAATGTGATTAGGTAAATGTTAAAAAGTAAACATGTTAACGGATGCCTTCATAAATGCAAGAAAGTTATGAACAATAAATCTGATCCATTGATTTTGGAGGACGACTAAGAATATGCCAGCATCTTCAATGCATAGCCATCAAATTAGGGTTTAAGGTTAAAAGATCATTAATTGTGCCCATTGTCAATAGGTATACGCCTTTCGGCGTAAATATATATACACATGAATGGGCAAGGGCAAGGCAAGATACCTGGGACACATATTCCAAGAAATGCAACTAGTAATGTGCAACGGTGTGGAGAACTACGATTTCGAATTTATTTCCGCGGAAATTTATCACAAAATGGTGCTTTTTGCTTAAAAAAAAAATTATGCTGCAAGGTCATTACCGCTTGAATAAGCAAAAACGCAGGCCAAGCCATGAACGGGCAAAGAAAATCACACAACCTGCTCACACTGACATTCGCATCCAAAATTTAGTTTGTTTAGTTAGTTATATGCGTGGCAGTCGTTCAACAAATTCAATAATTAATTAATACACTAATGGATCGATGATCTCACAGCTATCGTCAAATTAGCACTTGGGTTGGGATGGGTTGGACCCGCGAGTACTCCGAGAAATCATGAAAATCAGGAATTGGATTGAGAATGATATTGCATCATCTTCTCTTATGGTACCTACTACACTGCACTACAATCGATCAATGACGACGATGGACCAAACTTGATTTAGTAAGGCAGGTATACCCAAATCAATACCACTAATAGTTAATTAAGGCGTACTGTGAGTCTTCATGTATATATACATAGAAACGCACCTCCATTTTTATCATCTCATATTCGCATATAGCAATTGCATATCATCAAATCTCATTGCTGGAACTGGGTTGAGTACTGTCTTATACTAAATCCTGGTAGATTGCCAGTTTTTAATTTGAAGAATGGAAGGTATCATTTGTAAGTGCAGGAATCATACTCATGCGCTACTTCTTCTAATGGAAGTGCTACTTTTTGTGGGGCTGAGCAGCTTTGGAAATGCAAATGCTGCAATTAGTAGAAAAATGATGGCTGCAGTTGCTCCGTCTGAGCCTGCGCCTCGTCCTCAGCCTCAGCCTGCAATGACGACAGTGATCTTCTTCATGCACGACGTAGTTGGAGGACCGAATCCCACAGCCAAGCCCCTCTCCATCTCAGGAGGCAGCAGCACCTTACTTAATCCCAATGGATTAATACCTCCTATTACTTCTGCAGGAGGCCTACTTAATCTTCCCTTTCAAAATGGCGGTCCTCTCCAGAATCCTCTTCTCAATGGCCAGTTTCCAGCTACTTCCATTAATCCAAACGGATTTGTCTCCCCTACTAATCCTTCTTTTGTGAATGGAGTCGGCCCCATTATTCCTGCAGCTACTAGTGCTGGCTTGCTTAATCCCTTACTTCAGAACGGCCCGGTTCTCCCATTAACGTTTCCAAACGGCTTTGTACCATCTTCTTCGGCTAATCCTCTCCTAAATGGAATCGGCATTAATAATATTAATGGCCAGAACCTTCAGTTTAATCAATTTCCAGCAGGTCCTAATTTTCCTTTCAACTCCCAGCAGAGTATCCCCTTAATCAATTCTCCTAATTTACTTAACCCACTGCCTAATTCGCCGTTGCCCGGAGCTCAAATGCTGGGTACAGTCCCACTCCCATTGAATCAGCAGGGCGGTCAGGGTTTGGGCAGTAGTAGCAGTGAGGTTATAGTGATTGAGGACCCGTTGACGGAAGGGCCGGATGAGTCATCTGCTTTGGTGGGTAAAGGGGAGGGATATTACATGCCTTTTCCTAAAGATCCCAACACCCTTGTCATGACTTTCACTGCGAAATTCGAGGAAGGATCGGAATACGAGGGCAGCACCATCGAGTTCTCCGGCGAAGACAATACTGCTTTGCCTCAGCGAGAGATCGCAGTGGTTGGAGGAAGTGGAAAGTTCCAAGACGCGAAAGGCCACGCCCTCATCGAGACCATTTCCAACAGCGCCTATGCAACTGTGCTGAAATTCACCGTCAAGCTCAGCTACTAGCAGAAGCAAAAGCCGGATCATTTCATCTGTCGATCTGTATTTGATTCATCTTCTCCATGTCTTTCATTGTCAACTGGATCTCAATGTTGATAGCTTTTTGGTGTATAAAAATTAAGAGGTTGGACATGCTCTTATGTCTCTCGCAAGATGTATAGACCGTAGATCATTCACGTTGCATTGCAGAATCTAAATGTAGTTCGAATTTTTAAGATTATTAAATTAGATTGTATAATCTAAATTTATAATTTCTAACAATTTGCGAACGAAATTCAACCAAAATTACGTTATCAAATTTAATTATAAATAAGTAATGAATAAATTTTATAATTTCAATAATTAATTTAATAATAAATTTAAAGAAAAATTAATTAATAAATTAAATAAAATAAATTGGATACTCTAAATATTCTAATTTTTGGTTTTGTTTTAAATCTTATTATATATTGACAGAATTGTATATTTAAGTGGTTGAATCTGTATAATCTGAGTATTTTAAGGGTTTTTCATTTATATGTTTAAAAATACAATTTAAACCATAAAAATAGAAATTAATAATTTTATTCAAATTTATATCACCTATTTTCTATAAAAGATACTAAAATATAAAACATTTAAACAACACCAAAACAAATAAAAACACCAACATATATAGGAGGTTCTATGTCTCAGGTAAAAAAATATGGAAAGTAATCACTCATTCATTAACTGTATGGTTAATGTAATGATACCATTTAGCATCATAAAGTATATGAAGCAAGTAGCATGTTAAAAAAATTAATGGCTTCCCACAAATCATACTCTGTAAAAAAAAAGAAACGAATGGATGCTTCTTGATACATGATTGGTAATAAGGTTGAAGTAGTGCATGCTGATGATCTAAAACGTGGCAATCTTATGACATTACAGTAATTTTTTAATAGGATTAGGTAAATGTAAAAAAGTAAACAAGTTTTCATAAATGCAAGCAAGTTGTGAACAATAAATTATATTCATTGATTTGGGAGGAAGACTAAGAATATGCCAGTATCTTCAATTGCCATCAAATTAAGATTTAAGATTAAAAGGTAATTAATTGTGCCAATTGTCAATTTGTGAGATGTACATTGATAGATGATTACACCGAGTAAGCAATGTTAAATTTCCTTTTTATCTTAAAATCATCGTGAAACAAACAAATCACACACTATTATTTAATATGTGTGATTAGCATCTCGTAAACACTCATCACTCTGTTTGTGAATTGAGTTGTGCAATTCTGAAAGAAAAAAATGACAAAGGGCTGGATATGAAAATACAGATTAGTTTGGCCGATTGCAAATGGTAAGGTTATTTTATTTTCAGTAACTCTAGGGTTTGAACCGAAATCGGAACATGTGATCATGGGAAACAACTCCAACATTTATGTGTGGCTTAATGCCTCAGATCTTGCATTAAAGCCCTAAATTTAACTATTGATATGAGCAAAATTGACCTTCTTGTCCTCTGAAATCCGGATCGATAAATAATTTTTTTTTGCATCATCTGGATTTTTATCCGTGATAGATATAACATGACTGTTGCATTTCACTACCGTTCTGTTTTCTCCATAAGAGTTATGAACGTTGAGTCATGGATGCACTTGGCGATGGCATGACCAACGTAGAATTAGATGAAAACCTACAGTAAAGGGCTAAACAAAATGGCGTTACAATTTTCTCAGCTGCCCAACTTCTTGGCAGGATGCCAATTCTTTGGAATGCTTTCCAAAACGCCATCCGGTTAGCTTGCCATACTCCAATAAGTGTACGCTTATCTGCATAATTAGTTAATTTAGTCGGTTAACTCAAGAACAAACTATTACACCTATCGGCATAATTAGTTAATTTAGTGGGTTAACTAAAAAACAAACTATTTCAAGGTGGAATTCGTCATGAGGTTTTTTATTCTAATATCATTGAAATTCTCGTTGATTTTAGTTGGATTACTAAGCGATTCTACAAAGTTTTTTCTGTTTTTTTCTTTGATATAAGCGATTCTACAAAGTTTTTTCTGTCTTTTTCTTTGATATATATATATATATATATTCTAAAAAAAATCATTATATTGGATATTGAATATATATATATGTTATAAAACAAGTACATATTTAAAAATGAAATCCCAATCAAAACCTACAAAAATGACCTTTTATTCTTTATTTACATTCCTGAAAAAAAAAAAATTCTTTCCAGCTTCAACTATCGATTTTTATTAAAAATTCATAAAGATAACATTTCTCCAACTTAGATTGGAGAAATCCTTCCTCTAATTCTAGTTTAACCAATGTGCCTTCATGAAGGAGAAGAGCCTACTTAGATCAACCATTTTCGAGCTGATTGAACTCCCTGCTTATGTAGGAAAGCAAACTCCAATCAAACAAACCTTGTAAATCTCTAATAGCTTCTGTGATTGACCCCATAGAATTTCCATCTACATTTTTCTATTGACCCAATCAATGATTAGTTTGGAATCTCCCATAACCTGTATCCTTTTACACCCTAGGAATTTAGCTACATTTAGTAAAACCCAAAGTGCAACCAATTATTATTTTTTATTGGATCCCCTTCCAAGTGCATATTTCCTGTGATATGAATGAGAATGAGGCCCCATCAAAGAACCCTCAAGGAATTAGTTGATTTAGTGGGTTAGCTCAATCTATGTGAGCACACTATTTCAAGGTGGAATTAGTCATAAAGTTTTTTATTCTAATTTGTTATTGAGGTTGAGTTTGGTTGATTTTAGTTGGATTATTAAAGGATCCCACAAAGTTTTTATGTAGTTTTCGTTGGGATATATATATATATATATATATATATATATATATATATATATATATATATATATATATATATATATATATATTCCCCAAGAAAAAATCATTATATTTGATATTGAATATACATGTTACCAAACAAGTACATATTATACTTTTCAGCTTCTCATATCTCCTTCTACCAAAGTTACATAGTCCTTAACTATAACATTCTTGTACCACCTTATACCAACTTTACATAATTGGGATTATATCATCCTTAAATAAAACATATGGAATCCTGAGTTTGTGCCCTAGACAAAAATGGCCTCTTATTCTTTATTTACATTCGTCAAAAAAAAAAATTGTTTCTAGCTCCAACTATTGATTTTTACTATAATTTCATAGGTACGGATAACATTCCTCCACCTTGGATTGGATAACTCCTTCTTGGAATTCTAGTTCAACCAATGTGCCTTCATGAAGGAGAAGAGCCTACTTTGATAAACTATTTCCCAACTGATTGAACTCCATGCTCATGAGAAAAAAAATCCAATCAAACAAACCTTGTAAATCTCTAATATCTTCTGTGATAGACCCCAGACTAGAATTTCCACCTACATTTTTCTATTGGCCCAATCAAAGACTAGATTGGAATCTCCCATGACCTGCATCCTTTTACAACCTAGGAAGTTATCTACATTTAGTAAAACCCAAAGTGCAACTAATTCTTATTTGTTATTGAATCCCCTTCCAAGCGCATATTTCTAGTGATATGAATGAGAATGAGAAATAAACAATGTTGCTACAACACCTCCTACTGCGAGATGTCCCTCGCAGGCCCCATCAAAGAACCCCCAAGGAATTGAAGGCTCGAAAGAAGGCCTTATGACAATCTCTCTCTCTCTCTCTCTCTCTCTCTCTCTCTCTCTCTCTATATATATATATATATATATATATATATATATATATATATATATATATATATTAGAGCCCAAAGGGTTATCTCAAATGGTTGTCATCAATGTTACTAGGAATTTGGCTAGTTCCAAGCTTGTAGGTCCATGGTTTGAATCTCCTTCGGTTAGGCACACCAATTTACATTGTCAAACTTACTAGGAATGTCATACATGAATGTGGAGAGCCATCCCTTGGATTTCCCAATGAGATTTTACTTGGAAACAAACACATACAAGCATGGTTGCAGTAGGAAAAAAACAAACAGAGTTAAAATCCATCACTCTAAAGAATAACACATCATGTAATGTTATGTCTACATGATTGAGTAGAGTATAAGTAACTATAAATTGTTTATATCTTGGTTTTAAAAATATGTACCAAGGATTAATAAAACAAATTTAGAGGATTGAGTAGAGTAGAAGTATCTATAAATTGTTTATATCTTAGTTTTAAAAATATTTACCAAGAATTAATAAAAAAAGTTCAAATGTATGATATGAGGAGAAAATACCTTTAGCCACAATGCTTAAAAAAATTAAGGAAGGAAAAAATACAAAAAACATTTATGTCCCTAAAAGTTGATGTCGCTAAAGTATAAGCATTTATTTGCTTATATGTAAAATAAAAGTAGCATCTAGAGGAGAATCTCATAAAAATAAATGCCCAACTAAAATACTCACTTAGTAACTCATTAGATTTTTATAGATTATCTAAAAACTGGATATCAGAGAAACTCCAAGAATGGATAAATTTGTACCTTTTAGTTCAATGTAACAATGACATGATGTAGGAGGAAGTTATAGGGACTTACCACCCAAATTAAAGAAATATTAATGTATTGGTTAGCTAAAATTCCATTTTTAACTACTATAACAAGTGAAATTCCCCTTTCAGTAGGCACATAGCCATTATCAAAATACCAAATTATAGATATAGACTTCTTGAAGGTTCCTATAGTAATTGTTTTTGGCCTTTGAAAACAAATTACAAATGGAAATGACCTTAGAATGCTTATGGGAATGGAGCTAGTAGGTTTGAAAGGTTTAATGAATTTATTTTTTATTATGAAAAATTGGTATACATAAGTGGGCATTTAGAAGGCAAAGCTATCAAACAAAAAATAATAAGAAGAATGCCTACACCTATTGCAGAAACGGTTTATGTTATGATTGTGAATAGAAGATTTGAAATAGAATAACTAACTCTAGCAGATGTTGTTGAATTAATTAGAATTTGTATCGAAGATTTTTGCATGGATAACAAATCTATGAAAAAGGTAATTAAAAAACAAAATTGATCTTCAAGATTGTCACTGTTTGTCATGCGTCTAACCATATGGGAAACTAGATACAAAGAAAATATCTTATCATGATAATAAAATATATTGGTTGAAAAAACCTTTGACCAATATAATAAACCTTCAAAGAACAAGAACTGTTGGAAGAAGAGATCTTAACACAAAAAATAAATTTAGCAAACAAAATCAAACATGTGAAAAGATTTGCTATCTATCACAAACCTGGACACTTTGCAGAATATTGTCCTAAAAAAAATCCCAAGGTTAATCCAATGTATATAGATGAAAATTTTGGAGAAACATGGGATTATATTAATTAAGACTTTCACCCAAATGAGGAAATATATGAATTATAATTTGAAGATGAGTATGAAGAGGAAATCAAAATGTGAATAGGAAAAACTAAAAAGAAGAAATGATATGAGAGTTTAGAATCAAAACCCAACAAAAACCAGTGCTTCAAAACAAAACCCAACAAAAACCAATGCTTCAAAACAAAACCAAAGAGCTTGACCAATGGCTAAAAACAAAAGTAGTCCAACCAAAATATGAAAATTAGTTTGAAGATCAAAGTGTGAAGGAACCCTTAAAGTGGTATTAGAAACAAAAGATGAATACATCCCAAAGAATATACAACCAATGTTTCAACCTAGTAATGGGATTTATGTCACAAGAGAATTTCCTTACAAGAATGGAAGCAAAAACACAACCATATTTTTTTATGATATTGTATGTACTTATAATATAATGATCCAGGGGCCCTAGTCCCCTCACAATATAAAACTAAGTTACCAACTAAAATAAGTATTGTTGGTTTTGCGGACCAAAAGCATAGTTGTTCCTATACCCATGAGATATGGGAGTGGGGGGATTAATAGAGAAAACATAATATAATATTGTGTTTCCTCTATGAATCCTTGCACCCCCACCCCCTCATATATGAGGGCGGGGGTAGGAGGAATATTAGAGATAACTTAATAGTATGGGGGTGGGGGGAATATTAGATAAAACCTATTAAGTTGTCTCTAATATTCCCCCCACCCCCACGCCCACCCCCATCCCCACCCTCACCCTCATATATAAGGGTGGGGGTGGGGAGAATATTAGAGACAACTTAATAGGTTTTCTCTAATATTCCGCCCACCCCCACCATATTATAAGGGTGGGGGTGGGGGAAATATTAGAGACAACTTAATAGGTTTTCTCTAATATTCCGTCCACCCCCACCATATGAGGGTGGGGGTATGGGGGATATTAGAGAAAACTTATTAAGTAATAAAGATAAGATCACACACTTATACCATACCATTATTAGTCTCCATCTCTATCACATAGTGATCCATTCTTATATAAAAATTCAATTGTAATAATCGTTCCTTAGACAACAATAATATTTCCATAATGCTCATAAGGGAGTAGGGGATTTTTGATTTTGTCTTCTGAACTACTACTTATAATTTAAAGTACAAGGATATTTTCAAATATTTTTTCTATTAGGATATTTAGACACTTAGGAGTTAGTTAAGATCAACTTGGTCTAATGTGTCGTTAGGTTAAAGTGTGTTTCTTTAGTATGCATTATTATGCATTGTAATATGACAATCACAATATGTTCCCGACATAGAGTGATATACCGACTCATATTCTCCTAAATCTTAATGACTATATTGATCAGTGGCTTGGCACCCGATTGGTCCATGTTCTCTATTTAAAGAGCACGGAGGGTCATTTTCCAATGATCGATTATGAGAAACTCATTGTAACATATTTTCTTTTGCATTAATAAATTTATCCACTAGGGTCGTGGATGTTTCTCCACATGGGTTTTACCATGTAAAAACATCAGTGTGGTGATCTTTGATCTAGTTGTGTGAGTGGTTATTGAAGGTGTTCATCCTTTGTTGGAATACTTGTGTTGTCAAACATGGTATTAGAGTGCATTTGAAGACCCTCTCCCGTTGTAGATTGAGATTGTGAAGCCATGTTGCCACATATCTGTTTTCTACTGTTTATGTACATTTTTGGGCCGAGAAAACTATTCCACTGTGTCCGGAGTACTCATTTCAGTTAGGAACGCTTTTTGTTTCACTTGAAAAGGTTTTCGTTTCCCAAGATACAACCATTTTTGTTAGATCCAGAGGTGTAAAGTTTGCATATGTTCTTTTTAAATTTTTACAGAGATAATATTTTAGTTTTATATTTTGGATTTCTTTTTTGTTTCTAGGTTTCTGCTTTTTTTGATCCGCATGTCCTTTTTTCCCTGTACTCTGTGCGATCTTGACAAATTAGAAACATAGTGGAAAGTGTTTTCTTGTCTATGTATGTTCTTTGTTGTGTGCTCTATGTGATGTTGACAAATTAGAAACATAGGAAAAAATTGCATTTTTTGGGTAAGCCAACCGAGATCTAACCCTTGTTGTTTTTTAGAAGCAATTTTTTTGTGTATGTGAATGCATGAAAATAATTTTTTATTGAGCACGCACTCCAAGTTCGTCTTCCTCAACAACAACAACAACACCCCCAATCCTCCTTAAGATTATAATGTGTTTTGCACTAACTCACTTGGTTAAAAGTTGTTTTATTAAGTAAGAGGTATTGATTTCAAGTCTTTTTTTTTTGTAATTTTTTTTTGAAAAGTTCATGCATTCATTGTAAAGTGCATTTCACTTAATTATAAAAGTGAATCACTATTAAATAACTTTAATGTTTTATTTTAAGTTATTTGTTTTGCATGCAACTTTTATTTATAAAGTAACTTCATGTAAAAATGATTCTCACTTGTTCTATAAAAGTGGGTCACTTCATAAAAGCGAGCTTATAGGTAAAGTTAGATAAGAAGGAGCATCAACATGTGGACCAACTTATAATTTCCATGTGGATCTTTGGTTACCGTTTATGCCTTTTTTCAAAAGGGCATAACTTTCACATCTGAAGTTTGTTTTTTGTGTCGTTTTTTTTAAACAATCTATTTTTTCGAGAGCTTTCCATCTAGACCATCATTTTCATATTTTAAATCCATATTGTCTGCATATTTAATATGGCTCTCCTAGTGATATTTTGTTTACCAACATCAACTACTTCTCATGGAAATCCCATATGGAGGATTTACTAAGAAGTAAAGGATTGTATCAGATTACCTTGGGAATAGAGCAAGAACCCACTAATAATGAAAATAAACTCAAATGGGATAATAAGAATGATGAATCACATGAACTAATACAAATTCCCATCTCTCATGATTTAAGGTTTCACCATCAAGGAATTGATGATTGAGATAAAGCTTGGGAAAAACTTGAAGCTATGTCTAGTAAACACAATATTATTCGATCCCACTAGTTGGAAAATGAGTTAATGAATTTAATTCCAAATGATTTTCCTTGCATTGAAGATTACTTATCTAAGTTCAAAACACTTAGACTTTTATGTATAGACTTCAAATTATATTTGAAGGAATATCAATGCATATATGTTATTCTTTCTAAGCTAGGTAGTGCATATTCTAATTTTGTATCTACCTTTTATGCCACTAGAGAAGCTCTAGGGAGTGCTTATAAACAACCATTTCTTGAGTCTTTTTGTGATTCTATGATTCGAGAGAAATATAAGCTTGTGCAAATTAGATTCATCAACACTACATATACATACAATAAAGCCTTAGTGGTCTAGTAGAAAGATAAATCCAAGAATCCCAAGAAGGAACATCCTCGCCAAAACAACAAGAAAAACAAGGGTTCCAAACCATCTCTACCAACTTATTCTCCTAATGGTGACAAAGGAGCAAAGTCCAAAAGTAAGACGACAGACAAACATTGCAAATTTCATGGGAAAGATGGTCATGTGGAGTCTAAATGTTTTAAAAATATGGAAGTCTTAGAAGCAACGATGAAGAAGCACACCATCAATATTGATTCTTCTGCTTCTTCTCATGGACATGCACTTTCTTTCTCTTGGTTTTTCCTTCAATGCAACTTTTACTTCTTCTTTTGATGAGTGACTTATTGATCCTGGAGCATCTTATCATTGGACTAAGGATAAAGCCATATTTTCTGCTCTTAATGAATGTAACACCAATAAAATATTTGTTGGAAATGATAGATTTCTTAGTGTTGTAGGGTCTCGAACAATTTAGGTAGATAATGGTCATTTCAATGATGTATTATGTGATCCGAGTATTTCCTACAACCTTCTATAAGTGTATCATATTACTCATTTAGGTGAAGGTAAAACCATAGAGTTTTCACCTCACCAAATTGCAATCAAGGATTTAAAAGATCCTAAGCATGTCCTCGCAACTGGAATTGTTGATGATATTACTGGGTTATACAATTTTGACAACTTCGGGTCATCATATTTTCCATCATTTTTTGTTGCTCATAGCGATCACTTGAGCAAACTTTGGCATTAGCGGTTTGGTCATCTAAGCTATCTGTCATTGCATCAACTATGTAATCAACAAATGGTGACTAGTCTTCCTCTCATTTCTTGCAGAGATCGTGTTTGTATCAGTTGTGTTCTTGACAAACATCATCAGGACAATTTTGAAAAATGTTCCTCTTGGCACACCTCAACCCCTTTGCAACTTGTTCACAATGGTTTGTATGGTCCACTTTATTCTCCTTGTTTCTTTGGGTGTAAGTATTTCTTAACTTTCATTGATGAATTCTCCAAATGCACTTGGGTTTACTTCTTAAAACTTAAGAGAAATTTTTTAGACAAGTTTTTGGCCTATAAGGCCCTTGTAGAAAAACAATCTAGGGATCAACTTCAAATATTAAGATAATATAATGGAGGCAAATATGTGAATAATAAATTTACAAGTTACTGCATTGCACATGGGATTAAAATGCAACATATTGTTCCATATACGCCACAGTAAAATGGTGTCATTGAAAGAAATAATCACACATTAAAAGAAATGGCTAATTGTATGATCCAATCTAAAGGATTAAGTATTCATTATTAGGCAGAAGCCATTAACTGTGCAAATTACATAGTAAATTTCACTCCCACAAAGGCTCTAAAATTATATATTACCAGAAGAAGAATTGAATAAAATTAAGCCAGATGTAAGCCACTTCCATGTATTTGGTAGTATAGCATGGGCTCACATTCCTGGTGAGAAAAGGAAATCTTTGCAGCCTAAAAGTGAGAAGTGTATTTTTGTTGAATATTCTGAAGATGTCAAATATTATTGACTTCTTCGACCTCATTCCAATGAAATTATTATTAGAATAGATGTTAAATTTGATGAAAATCTCTTGCCCTACAAGCCTAATTAAACACTTGTTCCATATTCGACCTATGATCCATATTCGACGTTTGTTCCATCTTCTATTCCTATTATGGTTTATTCTTTTTCAGGTAATGACAATGAGGATGAAAATCCACCTCGGCTTGCTCACCTTCCTCGAGATGAGTCCATTGAACATGAGCTTGCACCAACACCACTACTTCTGATATGGATCCGTTTAACACGAGAAGCAACTGATGATATTTCCAATGATCTTTCACATTGGCATTGAACATGTTCACAGTTCCAACAATCCTCTTCTCTTTTGGATCAAGTTTTAGAGACTCATGATCCAGAAACATTTAAGGAAGATTCAGGTCATCCAAATTGGGACACAACAATGAATAAAGAGTATTGGTCCTTTATGGAAAATAATACATGGGATCTTGTACCTCTTCCAAAAGGAAGAAAAAATGTCATATGTAAATGGGTGTATAGAACTAAGTATGCATTAAATGGAAGTGTTGAAAGAAACAAGGCCCGACTAGTAGCTAAAGGATTCTCTCAATTTGAAGGAATTGACAATAATGAAACCGTTTCCCCTGTAGAAAAAATAAATTCCATCCGCCTTATTCTAGCCCTTGAAGCCTCACATAAATGGGAGGTCCATCGGATGGATGTCAAGTTTGCCTCTTGCATGGGGATTTGCAAGAATAAATCTATATGGAACAACCTCCTGGCTTTGTCCAGAATGACTCCAACCTTGTTTGTGTAATGTTCCTAACTCTGCTAGTCTAGGAAACATTGCTAAACTTACAAATCCACTGTCTGATCTAATACTCTGGAGGTTTCTGAATGCGTTTGAGTTAATGTTTTAACATTCTTGGCAATTTTTACATGTGTGTTTCATTCAATTAATGTTTAAGAATAATATATGATGCATATAGAATAAGAAACAAACACCATCTCATTCATATGTATTATGAGGGAAAAAACAGGAAATACAATGATATGTTGAAAGCAGATAAAAATCGTCAGCTAGTTCTCATAGATCGTCACTAGAATACAAACAACTAATACAAAATACTCATGATTAGAATATGCAGGAATATCTGCACATGCACAGATAGATCGACAAAATATGTAGTTCCAAAAACTCACGACAACTACTGCAAACTATGGAAAACTTACCCTAGTGGCTATACTCGAAAAAATTGCCTAGAAACTATCCCAAATTGAGCGCCATGGCCTCTAGGATGCTTCTGATGACTGATGGACTAACGATCAGATCCCAGAAGCTCTGGATGTCATCCCTTGGGGGGGTTGCGCACCTCCTGGGATCTATGAGTGCACCCTAGTGATTCCACCGAAAAAATCTACTCCTATATATATCGAAATGTGCGCCCTGGATACTGTTGTACTAGGTCGGAAGGGTTTCCTCTTATTTGATGTGGAACTCCCTCTAGAACCCCAAATGTCCCTCCTCAAGAGATGCACACTTTCTGGCTATCTGCTACCCATTGAGAGATTCCACATCCATAATCTAATGACTGGTGGATCAAAAGGTGCACCCTGTTTAGTCCTCAATTGGGTCAGGAGGAATTTGCAAGATAATATCTGGTCTCGTGTAACTACAAAAAAACCCTCTCTAACCCTTACGCCCTCACTGGCTGAGCTGCACAAACACTGCATCTGGATACCCCTGAATAGAATGGTAAAATACCTAGATGGTATCTCCGATAGGCTAGGGTGTATGTCTCAACACCGAAACCGATCAAGGTGGTGGTTTGCTCCAAAAATCCACAAAACAACAGAAGGTCGATTCTCCTCCTCCTCTGGAAACTCTCTCAACATCAAACCATAACATAACAAGGAATTAGGTCGAATTCCTCCCTTTATACTCTTCCCGATCTAATTCTCCATTAACATCACTTAATCTAGGTGATTTTCCTCCTAAGGCGAGTAATTAATTAATTAAGACTCCCCCTCAACACCTTTTGATTCTATTTCTCCATTGACTTTAGCTTAAGTGACTTTTCTTATGATTTTTTGGCTTAATTCATCGTTTAGCCACTAATTCACCCTTTATTTCTCCTCTTTTTCCCTATTTGTGCCTGACTATAGTCTACGAGAACAAATATACTACTAAGTCACTCCCTACTGGCCTACTCTTGGGAACGGGACATCATAATCCTCCCTTCTCGAGATCGCTTGTCCTCAAGCAACATCAATCCTGGGTGCTAAAAAATATGCTCTCCCTCCCATGTGGCATCCTCCATTGGAAGTCCCCTCCATCTAGCCAAGAACTCTCTGATGACCCTTCTCCTCAATATGCACTCTCTACTCGAGCACCTCCTCTAACACTAGTTCCAACTACCCCTCCTCATTTAATGGTGGAAGCTCCTCTGATGTGCTAATGAATTGTCCCACCTCATTCTTGAGGCAAGATATGTGGAACACATTATGAATATTGATCCCATATGGAAGCTCTAGCTCATAAGAAACCTCTCCTACACGACACATGATCATGTAAGGTCCATAAAATCTGGGCTTGAGTTTATCAGCCCCACTCTTCTTCAGAGATGATTGTCTGTAAGGTTGGATTCTCAAGAAAACCAAATCCCCAACCTCAAATTTCCACTCTATCCTGTGCCTGTTCACACTCATCTTCTGTCGATTATGTGTTGTCTGCAAGTTCTCTTTTAGAAACTTGAGAATCTTCTGACTCTCGATGATCCAATCCTTGGCTTTGGGAGCTCTGCTCTCCCTGAAAACCAAGTCTACCAAAGTGGGAGCATTATAACCATACAATTCTCAAAAGGGTGTCATGCAAATGGACATGTGTAAAGTGGTGTTGTAATAATGCTCTCCTAGATGTAGCCATCTGGCCCATGTTCTTTGATGTCCACCCACATAGTTCCTCAAATACCGCTCAATCCACTTGTTGACTATCTTAGTCTACGCATATGTCTGAGGGTGATTGCTGGTGTTGGGTGTCAACTATGTCCCCACCAATCTAAACAAATACCTCCAGAATGTCCTAATAAATCGACTATCCCTGTCACTGATGATGTTTCACGACAACCCATGAAGTCTGAAAACCTCCCTGAAGAATAAATCGGCTACCAGAACTGCGTTGTACTCTATCGGTATGTCATAGAAGTGCACAAACTTGGTCAATATGTCGACCACTACATAGATGCAGTCCTTACCCTGGACCTTGGGTAGGCATGTGATGAAGTCCATCTATATACTCCCCCACTTCTACTTTGGAATGGGAAGTGGGTGAAGTAGCCCCGCTGGAAGTGTATGCTCTGACTTGTTCTGCTGACAAGTCACACACTCACTGATGTACCTCATAATGTCTTGTTTGAGGCCCTTCCATGAGAACCTCTCTCTGATCTGCCTGTAGGTTTTGAAAAACCCCTGATGGATTTCCAGTGGTGAATCATGAACTGTCGCAAGGATATTCTTCTTGAGTCCCGAATCTGGTACTAAGTAGACTCTGTCCTTGTAGAATATGACATTGTTAATGATCCTGTACCCGTCATCCTAAACCTGTCCATCCAAAACTTCACAAACGAACTTGTTCTTGGAATTTTCCACTAACAAGTGGGATTTTCTGTTGAAATCTCCATCAAAGAAAATGTCGCATGTCTCCTAGATAACGCATCGACCGCAATGTTCTTCTTCCCCTTTACATACTCTATGTCGAAGTTGAATCCCTGCACCTTCATCACCCATTTCTATTGGCGCTCACTGAGGTCCTTCTGCTCAAGGAAATACTTTAAGATGTTGTGATCTGTTTTGACCACAAATTTTATGCCCACCAAATATTGTCTGAATTTGTTCAAGGCATGCATGATTTCCAACATTTCCTTGTCATAAATGGAGTACAACCTCTCTGGATGACTGAGCTTCCTGCTCTCGAACACAATGGAGTGTCCTCCCTACATCAAAACTTCCTCGATACCCTTGCCAGATGCATCACACTCTAATACAAACAATAAAGTGAAGTCTGGTAATGCTAACAATGGACATGTGCCCATGACTTCCTTCATGTGATCAAAGGATTTTTGTGACTCATCAGTCTAGATGAAATCCCCATGTCGGGTGAGATCTATAATAGGTTCTCCAAGCTAAGAAAAACCCTTGACAAACCGCCTGTAATAGCTGCATAGTCCAAAGAATATCCTCAAATCTGTTACGTTCCTGGGCGTTGGCCAATCTAGAATGGACCTGATCTTCTCCTGGTGCACTTGTACCCCTTGTGCACTGATAATGTGGCCCAAGTAAAGTATCTCCGTCATACCAAACTCACACTTGGAATCTTTGGATTATAGTGATTATGTGTCCATTATGCTCAGTACCTCATCCAAGCGCCTCATATGCTCCTGCCATGTCTTGTTGTAGACCAAGATGTCATTGAAGAAAACCAAGACCGATTTCCTCAACTAATCCTTGAATATGTGGTTCATGAAATACTGGAATGTAGCCGGTGCGTTGGTTAGCTCAAATGGCATAACCAAAAACTCAAAATGACCAAAGTGGCATCTGAATTTCGTCTTCTCTATGTCTTGCTTTCGAATGCTGATATTATGATATCCAGAGCGTAGATTAATCTTTGAGAAGAAAATTGCCCCATCCAACTCATCCATCAACTCATCTATGCGAGGGATAGGATACCGGTTCTTGATGGTCTTCTTGTTCAAGGCCCGATAATCGATTCACATCCTCATGGTACCATCCTTCTTCAGAACTAAGACAACTAAAGAAGCGAATGGACTGTTGCTAGGTCTGATGTGTCCCATCACTAACAATTCCTTAATTGATTTCTCTATATCATCCTTGAACCTCCTAGGATTACGATAGGGTGGTGTGATCATAGGTTTTCCCCCCTCCTCCAACTCAATGGTGTGCTCAAAACCCCTGTCCAGTGGAATCCCTGGTGGAATCGAACCAAAAACCTACTGGTGTTGTCCCAAAAAGTTCCTAATCTCTGTTTGATATTGTTTCCGACCCTTTGAATCCTTCTTCGAAGTGATCAAGAACTCTGCAACATATGCTACCTACCCATTCCTGAAGATCTTCTCCATCCTCTTGGACGAAACTATCCGGGGTGCCCCTGTCGACATGCCCCTAAGAGCGATCCTCTTCCCATCACCGTCTCTGAACCCCATCTCCAAGGTTTGGTAGTTAGTGGTGATTTTTCCCAATGTGATCAACCACTAGACTCCCAATTCCACATTCGTGTCAGATAGGCCAACTACATAAAATGTGTCTCTCACTCTGTAGTTACCTAACTTTATCTCTAAGTCCGGGACTCTGTCAAGGCACTCCACTGTATGACCATCTGCTACTGCAACATCGAATCCCTCAAAATCCTCTGTCTGAAGTGCCTGCCTCGATACCATTGAAGCATCAATGAAGTTGTGGGTGCCTCCACCATCGATTAGGGAGATTGATCGATGTCCTTGAATAGTCCCTCTGATTCAGAGGGTGTTATACCTGGGAACACAAGAAAGGGTCGCTATGAATCCTCCCTTTGCTGGTTTTTGTCCATTAGCCTACTCTGGAGGTTGTGGTGCTACCGATGGGTGGGTCCTTTCCAGTGTCGGCGATTTCCCTGGAGACTGCTCTTCTGAATGTAATGGATCCTCCTTTGAGCTAGTGGATCCACTGTCTTGCTCCTTCTCCTCACTATCCACACTATTTGATGCCACCTCAATATAATGGATCTCTTCCTTGCCCATGCACTTTTGGCCTGGAACCCAAGGTTCTATGCAAGAGAAGCATAGCTTCTTCCTCATAAACTCTCATATGGTGTCATCGTCCAACTTGGGCTTACCCTTCCATTCCCTTTGAGGATTTCTTTGATCCCTATCTGTCTGTGGTACAAAGGGTTTGGTGATGGGTTTGGGTTTCAGTGTCAAGTCCCCCATGTCTCTCGTGTGCACAATGGCCTCCTGTAGGGTGTGAGGCTTGAAATCCTTAACCCAACCCCTCAATGGCTCCGCCAATGCCTTGGTGAACAACATCATTGGTCTGTGCTCTAATATATCAGATACAACCACTGCCTTCTGCTAGAACTCTATGATGAAGGTCTCAACTGATCCTATCTGTCTCAACTACGTAAGGTCTCTGAAATGGAGCTCTGGATCTCTTCTTTCAAATATCTCTATCATTCTCTCAGTGAACTCTAATTATGAAGTAATATGGTTGTGACCCAAGGTCACCAGCCCATGGTACCACCACTCATGGGCCTCCCCATCCAAGTGCAAAGTGGCGAAAATGATAACCTCTGACTCTGTCATCGGGTTAAGCTTGAAGTATGTGTCAAGCTTTTGTACCCATGCTTGAGCTGAGCATCTCGATGATCCGTCGAAAGTTGGAATGATCATCTTTCCCACTTTCTTGATGAAATCCATCTTGTGAGTTTTCCCATTTCCCCTCTGTGCCTCTCGTGGTCTATTTCAATACATGATCGAACAATAGTCTAGAAAAATAATGTCTGCATGGAACTCTGGTACTAGTGCCAAGTAATCTCTCCTGTACTCTCCGAATGGATCCTATGGTGCTACCTGTCCTTGACCTGGCTGTCCTCCCGCATGCCCTAGTTGTCCCAACGACTGTCCTCTATGTAACTGTGGATATAATGGTTGGGGAATCCTCCCAGATGATGTGTAGGAACATATAGGTGAAGGGTGTGCACTCTCTCCACCTTGAGATCCACTGGAACCACTGGCCCCACCTCCCTGGTGTCCTCTTGAACCAATCACTCCTCCTGCGGCATTGGCACCTATAGTTCTCATGCTATGATGGATCATCTGTGTACTGATGGCCATTTGTGCTATGGCGTTCATCATGTCTCGCTATCCTCTGGATGGGTCATTCAAGATGGTTTGCGTATTGTCTAGTTGTGTCTCCGGGCCTTTCCCCCTACCCTATGGAGTCTCTTACCTGTCACTCATACTCCTCTCTATCTCTGCCTCTATGTCAGAGATGATATTCTCTTTGTCCTCTAACTATGGCTCTGTATCAAACTGAGTGTGGAAGGGAGTGTAGTCCCTTCTGTTCCTGTCTCTCCGGTCTCTGCTATGACCTCTGTGGTACTAAATGTACTCATCCCCAATATGTCCTCGACCCTCGAAGTATTCTTCACCTCTTCTTGGACTCATGGGGTCATGATAAGTACTTTCTTCACAGGTTGGCAGGAAGAAAGCTTTGATACCACTGTAATGTTCCTAACTCGGCTAGTCTAGGAAACAATGCTAAACTCACAAATCCACTGTCTGATATGATACTCTGGGGATTTCTGAATGCGTTTGAGTTAATGTTTTAACATGCTTGATGATTTTATCATGTGTGTTTCATTCAATTAATATTTAAGAATAATATGCGATGCATATAGAATAAGGAACAAACACAATCTCATTCATCTGTATTATGAGGGAAAATGAAAGAAATACAATGATATGCTGAAAGTAGATAAAAATTGTCAGCCAGATCTCATGGATCAACAAAAGATGCAGTTCCAGAAGCTCACGACAATTGTTGCAAACTCTAGAAAACTTGCTCTAGTGGATATACTCGACATGATCGCCTCGAAATTGTCCCAAACTAAGCGCCCTGGCCTCTAGGCTTCTTCTGATGACTGACAGACTGACGATTGAACCCCCGAAGCTATGGATGTCATCCCCTGGGGGGGTTACGCACCTCCTGGGCTCTATGAGTGCGCCTTAGTGATTCCATCAACACAATCTACTTCTCTCTCTCTCTCTCTCTCTCTCTCTCTCTCTCTCTCTCTATATATATATATATATCGAAATGTGCACCCTGGCTAATGTTGTATTGGGTCAAAAGGGTTTCCATGGATCTGATCCGAAAATCCCTATGGAACCCCAAATGTCCCTCCTCAAGAGCTGTGCACTTTCTGGCTGTCTACTGCGCACTGAGAGATTCCACCGTCAGAATATGATGACCGGTGGCTCAAAAGATGCACCCTGGCTAGTCCTTAACTAGATTGGGAGGAATATGCAAGATAATCTTTGGTCTCATGTAACTACAAAAAATCCCTCTCTAACACTTGCACCCTCACTGGCTGAGCTGCGCAAGCACTACAAACTGGATACTCCTGAATAGAATGATGAAGTACCTGGATGGTATCTATGATAGGCTAGGGTGTATCTCTCAACACTGACACCGATCAAGGTGGTGGTTTCCTCTAGAAATCCACAAAACAACATAAGGTTGATTCTCCTCCTCCTTTGGAAACTCTCTCAACATCAAATCATAACATAATGAGGAATTAGGTTGAATTCCTCCCTTTATACTCTTCCCGATCTAATTCTCCATTGACATCACTTAAGTTAGGTTCTTTTCCTCCTAAGGTGTGTAATTAATTAATCAAGTCTCCCCCTCAACACCTTTTCGTTCTATTTCTCCATTGACTTTAGCTTAAGTGACTTTTCCTATGCTTTTTGGATTAATTCATCGTTTAGCCACTAATTCACCCCTTATTTATCCTCTTGTTCCCTGTTTGTGCCTGACTATAGTCTACGGGAACAAATAGACTACTAAGTCACTCCCTGCTGGCCTACTCTTGGGAACGGGACATCATAGTTTGTCACCTTAATAAATCTCTTTATGGTATTAAGCAAGCTCCTCGAGCTTGGTATGCCAAAATGGACAAATTTCTTCTTGACACTATCTTTTCTAGATGTCATTCTGACCCAAATGTCTATACCAAGAAAGTAGGAAGCCATCTCATAATACTTTTTCTTTATGTTGACGACCTTATCCTCATTGGTAGTGACCCTAAGCTTTTAACCCATGTGAAATGTAGCCTTAAAAATAAATTTGAAATGACATAATTAGGATTTTTGCATTATTTCCTTGGCCTCCAAGTATTGCAAACCAAAGAAGGAATCTTTTTTTCCTAGTCTAAGTATGTTTGTGACCTTCTTCATTGTTTTCACATGGATTATTCTAAACCAACCTCTTCTCCCTTCCAGTCTAGAGTCAAACTTGCTGCCACTTGTACTTCTCCCAAAGTTGATGCCACTTTCTACTACCAGTTAGTTGGTAGGCTCTTATATTTGAATCATACCTGACCTGATATTTCCTTTATTGTTGGCCTTGTTGCCCAGTATATGAAAACACCCCATGAAATCCATTGGAAAGCAACTAAAATGATACTTTGGTATGTCTGAGGTACAATTCATTTTGGGATACATTAGAGCTTAGGGGGGACTCCTTTTTTGGTTGGTTTCACTAATTTGGATTAGGCTAGTGACCATGATGATCAAAAGTATACTGCAGGCTATGTTTTCAAACTTGGTTATGAAAATGTCACTTAGGCCGATAAGAAACAACAAGCTATTACTCTTTATTCATCAGAAGCAGAGTAATGAGCAACAATTAATGCAATTAAATAATCCTTGTGTCTTCGACAGATCCTTTCATAGTTTGGATTCCAACAACAACATCCAATAACCGGCCTTTGGTGTGACAATCAAAGTGCTATCAAGCTCGCCAAAGATCCAGTTCAACATCAATGTAGAAAACACATCGAGCTACACATGCACTTCATCAAAAAGCTCATTCATGATCGAGTTATTGAAGTACTATTTTTCCCTACAAAAGATCAAGTTGCAGGCATTTTCACAAAGTCTCTTATAGAAGCAAGATTTTTCAAAATTCTATCTATGTTAGGAGTTCAAGAAGTGTCATTGAGGGGGGATAGGATATAATGCCTCCTTCCTTCTCCAATTGTGTCACCTTTGTTAATCCTTCAATCCTCTCCCAAGTTGTCCTTAAGGGGGTATGTTAAAGTGTGTTTCTTTAGTATGCCTTATAATCCGATGGTCACGATATGTTGTCGACATGGAGTGATATGATGGCTCATATTCTCCTCGATATTAATGGCTACATTGATCCATGGATTAACACCCGATTGGTCCATGATATCTATTTAAAGAGAATGGAGGGTCATTTTTCGATGATTGATTGTGAGAAAATATCTGTAACATATTTTATTTTTCATTAATAAATTTCTCCAAGTGGCCACACTGGCTAGGGACGTGGATGTTTCCCCATAGGGGTTTTACAACATAAAAACATCAGTGTGTTGGTATTTGATCTGGTTGTGTAAGTGTTTACTGACGATGTTCATCCTCTATTGGAATACATGTGTTGTCGAACATTGTCATTATTAGTAACAAAATGTATGTTAATCATTTAATTGTTCACTAATTGTGAAAGAAATTTCCAAATGAATCAAAGAGTACTCGATGTATAGTTCTCAAAAAACTATATTACTTCCAACTATGGGATTTACTACAACAATTTTACTTAAGTCCATTATATCAATGTATGCTATTGAAGAAATACCATTCCCAAAACTTAATTAACATATTTCATATTACAAGAAAGCCATCAATTTACAAGTGATTTCTATTCTAACTTCAATAAATTTCTAATTGATAATTCTCCAACATGAATTTCCAATTTACATGTACGGGTAAACATTAGAATTGAATAACATGAACTTAATTGACATAAATTACCTATTTAGCAACACCAATTTCCAAGATTGAATTCAACAATAAATCTCTTGATGGAGAGAAACAAATGATGAGCAATTAGAGAAGGATAAAAGACTCTATTCCCAAACAATCCCTTCACAAACAAGGCTGAAAGACCCCAAACCTACTTCCACAAAAATTGTACCAACTTCTCTTCCCTTATAGTCAACATCTTCACTGAAGTTTACCTAGGCCTATATCCCCCTCTCAACCAATCAATATCAAAAATCTCAAAAAACTATTTCCAAGCTAGAGAGACCAAGTAAGCAAGACACCCAACAAACAACCAACAATACAACCAACATTTCATTCAACAGTTTGGGAAAATGTATTTTTGCATTCTGGGGTCAATTTTTGAAAACTCTACCTCAGGAGTCTGTGGAAAACATGCACACATTAGCCTTGCTCAAAATCACTTTTAGGAGCTTACAAAACTGAATTGTACTACTCAGTTTGGTTTTTATGGTCCGATACAAATTCATTATGTATCCTTGAATTGCTTGAAGAAATGAGTTGCAACTCACCACAAAATTAAAACTAGGACTTGGCTTGATGAACCATCAATTTTATTGGACTTGTGAGATCATATTACACCTAGGGGAAACCCTCTCCCATGATTCGATAGCTTATAACTTGTTTTATTCAATAATTCATGGAACCAGGGTTTTATTGAATAAGAGACAATCAAATTTTTGCATTCATGGGTCAATTTAGAAAATTATACCCTAGGATCATGTGGATAGTGTGCTCACATTAGTCTTTCCCAAACACACTTGTAGGAGATTATGACACTCAATTGTTCTACTCATTTTGGATTTAATGCTTTTGTCACAAATTCACCATGTGTACCTGAATGGCTTAAGGAAGTGAATTGCAACTCGCCATAAAATGAAAAATCAAGACTTGGATTGATGAATTGTCAATTCAGTTGGACTTGTGACATCTGATTATAGATAGGGGTGGCCCTCTTTCATGATTCCATGGCCTAGATATTTTTTTTATTTGATGATTCTCATAACTAGGGTTTTTCTCAATAAAAGACAATGATATTCGCATTGAAGGGTCAAGATTTGAAAATTCTACCTTAGGAACATGTGGAGAGAATGCTCATGTCATATTTACCCAAACATTCTGAGACCAATTTTCCATGTGTCTTTGAGACAATTGACCTAAGTGCAATCGCGGGGGGAGGGGAAATGAAAACCATGATGTGCCATAAATTGTGACATGCCTATTTCAATGGTTCCATCCTCTATATGTCATCAACAGGGTTGAACACACATCCTCTTATTTTTTTATCCTTGGATCCAAGGGTTGTAAGTGTTTTTAACCCCTAGATCATGGAATTTTGTGAGTTGTAAAGAAACTTTGTTTGATTTAAATTTAGGACTAGATTTAGCTTATTTTAAATCTACGTAATACCAATCTTTTAAGGATCCTTTAATGACCTTTGCACTCTCAAAAAGCAAAATATAATTTGTACACTAGAGGTTTTCATGATTCCACTTGTGCAAGCCTCAACATTTTTTACCTTCAAAGATTGTTGGCTTCCATCAAATATTTTTTATCCATCTACACTCCCAAAGACTATTTAAATACATTGAGGTTTGAACTGCAATTTTTATTTTATCCTTTTGGGGTTAATCGATCAAGGGGTTAAGATGGATTTTTGCTAGTGTTATATCAACTTTGACTAATTTTAACCTCCTGGAGAGAGCCCAATATTATTTCAATGCTCCCACTTATGATTTCAATGCATTCACCATGCTTGGATTTAGTGGTTAACTTATATCATTCATACTTAGAGAAACTAAAATACTCCATGCTAAAGAGATATTATTGAAAGTCAAGCATCTTACAAAAACATCTAAGTTTCCTATTTTATTCTTGTTGTACATTGAATTTCCTAAACTCTTCTCTATACCCAAACTTAATGCTACATTTCCTAATACAATTCACAATATCCCCAAAACTATAACTACTCAAGGAATACGAGGTGGGTCTCTTCCATTTAAAAGTATCTCTCCCACTATCTAACATATTTAAAATTCATATCCCATTTAAAAAAGATGCACTCCCCAAGTCATCGATTACCATAAAAATATCGATGGCGGCCATGATCACTGCAACTCTAGGTTTACAAGGTGACTTGGAGGGTATATGATACCATTTTCGAATTCCTTCTTCAAATGAAATAAACACACTCCAATATATAGAACAATGTATTAAGCCAATCATGGCAACACTCCAATAAATCAACACATAGGTAGAACACTAAATATAGTGATTGAGTTGAGTTTAATCCATGGTGATTAAACTAGTCCTTAGTTGTAAAGAATTCCATCCATCCCATGAATAATATACATTGGTCAAATCCATGCATTTCATGACTAATTTACATTGATTAGATCCATGTATCCCATGAATGGTATGTGCGTGACATCCAAACGTGACATCCAAAGAATGATTAAAGGTTTATTTTTTACAATATTTGGTAGATTACAATTATGTAATTAGTAGAAAATTGTGGGTTTGTACAAATGTTCTTATAGTCTTTATCTCTATGGACTAGTATTTCTCAGTTGATAAAGAAAGAAGTTTCATTATCTTTCATGGGTTGAATTTTCAGGTTTGCGTTTGCAAATTTGGTCAAATTTGAATTACAACATCATTCATCATAAACATCAAATAAATACAACTCAAATAATAGTACATTGTTATTAAAAAATTGAACCATTAAAAATTTATTATACATGTCCAAAGCTATGCATCTATAAATTCAAAATTGACCCAACTGTAATTTTTTTACAAAATGGCACATTGTGTTGAAGATACATAAGGACACCTCATTACCAAGATACATAATGGAACCCCATTCCCAAGATACATAGTGGGTCACTCATTGACTCCCACCACCCTTGCCACTACCATGTGCATCTCTAAATATGATATTCCTCATCTTTGAGCGCAAGAAAACTCAAGTCTTCTTTTATTGAGGAATGGTGTGCCTTTTGGAGATTGAAAATGAAACACCATTCATATAAGTTATTTTCCCATCATTAAAAATATTACAAAATGAAATTAGAAGTTGATACAAGAAAAATCATCACAAATGACATTGTTGGTCTTGAGGACGTTTCCCTCCTCTATGACCCAAGCCTATTTTCAATGCCTCCTTATAGCGGTTACAAGAATCAATTAGTGAAAAATTCAAATTATTACAATCAATTCCATATATGTTTTGGATAAGAATTTCATCAATTAATTATCTCACCATTAATATCTCATGCCATGGTGGAGTTTGCCCTTCCTATATAGGAGGCAGAGCCATCAGTTCAACAAACTAATATGAGGTAACATTGGGGGACGCAACACATGTAGGTGTAACAACCATAAATCAATACATGGTAGATATAACAATGATAGATTCCACAATGGAAGATCCAACAAAGGGGACTATAACAAGGTGGATAGGTGCAACAACAATGTAAGGGTGTATCTGGAGTGGTGGTGAGGGTGGACGATGATAAAATCCCATGAGCTACAATATCAAATGAATTCCCATGTGGGGAGAAAGTGGAATACCAATGGTTGGGGTAGGGTGTCTACGAATTGGATACACCATGTACTACAAACAACAAAAATCAACATAGCTAGGATACTACAAAACCACAAAAATACAAGTCTTTACATTAAACATTATGTGTTTGAATGGATCTAAAAACATGCTTGTTGTAATACCTCATGCCAATGTAGGATGTATGGAGAAGGTGAGGGATGGACGGTGAAAGGTAGTCATGGTGAATAAAATAAAATTGATGGTGCCTGGATATTTTAATATGTTATATTAGTACAAAAACATGAAAATCAACCCAAATAAGAAAACATAATTTTTCACATTAACCATATTTAACTTGACACATGATACCTACAAGGGGGTGATCTATTGACCCGTTAACCCACATATTTTCTTGTATAGATGGAGGGTTAAGATATAGTAATATTCCATAATGTTGGTTCTAGTATAGGTGCATCTAGACCCTCATAGTGATGAAATCTTGTTTCAGAGTCAATTTCATCAAATTCCTAGAAATAATTTTTTTTAGTAATTTATTTTTTCCCAAGAGCGAGAGTTTTGGGGCCCACATGTAAAATATGTTTGCATATTCTTGGTCCTCACAATATAATGATACCAATGAGCCTATTTTGGGTGGGATGCAAGCATTTTCATGACACTGTTATTTGTAGAAATGTGCTTTTCAAGGCTTGCATGTCATTTATGAGAACATATTTGGGTTCCTTGTAGAAAACCAAGTCTAATGAGACTACTTTCATCTAAAATAAAGATGTTGTTATTTTTATCAATGTATAATTTGACATGTTGTATTTGGTAGCATTCTAAAAAATGCTACCTTTATCTTCAATATTTTCTTCCTTTTTGGAGCTAGACCACTTTTTAAGCATGTTTATATTTAGCAATTTCTATTTGTGTCAGGTACAATGTGTGATGCCATGGTTCCAAGTTTGTAGCGTTGGAGTGGCTTACAGGTTGTTCGTGGGTGAAGGATGGTGAGTCAAGTGTAGTGTTGAGCATGGATATTGTTCTCCTAGTGCTGCACATGGAAAATTGTCAAAGGGTTTCCATTTTTCATGAGTTTTTAATTTTGTTTCATGCCAAAACCCTGAATTGCCTTGCTAGGTTGGATTATCATTATTCCTAGGTTTGATTTTCCCAATACCCTTCTTTGCATTGTGTTTTGATATCCTTGCATGTGAGGCGACTCACCTTTCTATATTAGGTAGGATAAAACTCTAATTTGGTCAGTTAAGTACACATAGTAAGCTTTCCTAATTATACCAAGTAAAAATCCTTAAAACGTTGACATTCTAAAACCCTTAAGTTGAAATCCTCATACTAATTTTGTTAATCCTTAAAGCGTGCTTTATAATGCTTTACCCATTTCTTGCATGTGCTTTAGTGTTAAATATTAATCTAACTACCTTAGCCAATATTAGTATGGGAGGTAAACCCACAACCTAATTTGTTTGTTTTGCATGCTAAGTCATTTTGTTACTATAGTTGGTAAAGAATTCTAATTATGCTTGGAAAAGGGGCCTTGAATAAAGCTACCATTTTGGACCCTAACATAAGTTTTTAAACTTGACAAAGGCAAGAAAATTTCTAAGTAGAATTGGTTCATTCCTATTATGTGAAGGTTGAAGATTAAGTCAACCTCATTTGCATGATAGTAAGATCTTAATTCGACCTCATGGACTCTTGGTAGGTTTGTTTGATGTTTTTCGAAATTGTATTCAATAAAGGTAGTCGATGGATGTTATTCATGGTATTTTCAACTAGGAGACAACTATCTCCACATGCATACGACTTCAATGGTTGAAGGGAGAAATATATTCCTAATTGTGGAATAACCGAAACAACATCAAGTTACCAAAGAAATGAGACATTTGTCATATTAGTTGGGATTTTTAGCATTTAACCACAATAGAAACAACAACTACATCAAATACTTCAGTGATTTGTCTAAGTGTTACAATTGATAAACAACAAGGTTCTAAATTCATTTACATTTAAAACAACAACTGCATTGGTACACCTAAGATAAGTATCCCCTGAGATGTCATTTCCATCCCTAAATCACAAATAATCTAGCACTATGAGAAGTGATATTTATAGTAGTTAACAATTTTGGAATGTTTCTTTTACGGTCTCATTCATACGAGTTATTATGGACTTAGTTTTATAGTAAGTTTCCCTTCAAGCAATCATCTTACCTCTTAATTATGATGACTAAGACAACCCTAATATGTTTCATTCCTAGTAGGTATTATAAATTCAATTAGTAAAAAGTAGCTTTTATGCCACTTAAAGCTTAGTAAAATAACAAGTTTATGTAGTTGGAATCTATGCAGGGAATTTCGAGTTGGAAGTGTCTGAGCTTTCTTCTTTTCATGGGAAGTTAGGATTGGTTTAGGCTTCTATATATATAGAGAGGGGGAAGAAAATGAAGGGGTTAGATAATTTTATCTAGAGTAGTTGTAGTAATGGAATACTTGTCATATTTTCACCTTTAGGATCCCACACGTTGCTTCCACCAATGCATGTTGTTGGATCTTTGGTAGCCTCTCTTGTGTCATCACTATGATTTAATCCATTCTCTTGAGTAACACATGGATTCGGTTCGATTATGCCTTTTATCTTTCTCTTAAAATCTCTTGGTTACATATTAATTTGATAGTATTACAGTGTTGTGGTTAGCTATAATGCACTTAGTTTTTTTATGAATTTTTCACTTAAGGCACATATTCTTTCCATTTCATTCATTTTTATAATTGTCTCAAAAATATGATCTCAACCACTTTAAATTCCATCAATAAGTCATCCTTTCTTTTGATTGTCTATGGATATCTCAAGAGTGAGTTTTGTGTGTTATTACTTGTTGGATTGTTTATGGATATCTCAAGAGTGAGTTTTGTGTGTTATTACTTGTTGGATTGTTTACGTGGATTAAGCTTAGTGACAACATAAAAAATCTAGGGACACCCCTTAAGACTAGAAAAGCATTGGTCCGAACACAGAGGCATCCAACTATGAAAAGGGTTGGTTGTATATAGTTGTTAAGTGGATCTGCCTATGCAAATTTTAATGATAACATGACCCCAAGTGGAGATGGTTGATTAATCTCTTAAGTTCCAAATTGTAGAAACACATAAGATGGGCTTGGATTTTAAATAAAAACACATACAAATTGAAGATGCAAATAACTTACATCTTTCACTTCAACATTTCAAGAATGCATGGAGAACCAAATGAATTAAACCTACTTTAATGAAATTTCTAAACCCCTAATTGAACATGTCAACCAAAACTTGAATGATTCGACACCTTATGAGCTAGCTAATTAAAATTCTTAGAGAAACCATCTATCACTACGATAAAATAAAGATATAGGGGATAAGGGACATCATTTTCTTAGGATTATTGTAGTTTGGAACAATGGAGTGGCCATGCTAATGATAAGGATGGATATGAAAATTATGGGAGCTACTATTCACATAGGAAAAGGTTATTTTATATAAAAATGTTATTCAAAACATAATTACAAGGTTGCGAGCAAGTATATTGCTATAAAACATGGTAGTGAAATGTCCTTAGACTAGTCGTAGTAAAAGATTGATAAAATTGTAGGTTGGGTCACTTTTCAATCTTTTTTGAGGGGCAACATATTCTCACTTGAGCTTGCATCTTATTAAAAGGGACTAATTCCCTTCCTTTTTTTATGTCTTATCCAACATCAACCCAATTTATTATGATGTTTGGAGCATACATGATTTTAGGGGCTAAATTTCACAAATGAGCTAATTTTCCATGGGTTTTCCAAAAAAAAGATTTGCCAATTTCCATTTTTCTAAAAACAATTCGCCCAAATTCCATAGAATAAAATGATTTTACCTTAAAAATTGACAAAAATTTATAGAAACTATAAAAAATTCTTATAAATTTGAATATTTTTACAAAACTATCGCCAAACATTTTACATTTTGCATATTAAGGACTAGAAATATCAGCCCGGGTTTCTACATTTTAATATAAATTTCCATCCTTAAAATTATCCCTAGTTTGGAGATTAACAACTAGAAGGAGAATGTATATTTGAGAATGTTATTTGTTTCACTTTCCTCAATAATGTGAGTGACACAAATTTGTGGAACAAGAGTATTCATAGGGTTAGGATGTCTAGAATCGATTGAATAAAAAAATGATTCTACTTAATGACAAGCTTAAACTTTTGCACTTCTTTTCTTGAAAAGTATGTTATGATTTAGCCTCGGGACAAGAAGCAATTAGATGGTCATACTTGAAATAAATTATGTAGGAAAATAGCGTGAGTCATAGTGTAACAATTCTAGGTGAAACTCCAACCGTTACCATATATTGAGAGTTTTTTAGGAAGACCCCTGTCAAAGTAGCTTCAATGCAAATCTTGAGCAAAGAGAAAAATTGGCAAATTTACCCTATCCCGTGCCAAGGAAACAAACTTAACTAAGAGTCTTGGAGCGTTTCTAATTGTCAAAAATGAAATGAAATTCAAATATCCAAGATGTAAGTTGGTCATTCACACTCAAATTGAGATTGAAGATAACAATTATGTGATTCATATTCATATTCATATAGGAAAAGGATAACAACTCCCATCCCCTAATATATATTGCCATTACTCTTAATTAGTGTATAATTAAAGGACACACACAATTCATGTAAGTTATTTATGGTTACAATTATGCACATCTTTGAATTATAACTTGAGTTCAACTTTCTGGGAAAAAAAACATAAAATCGTTTAAATGCATGTGTGTGAGGTGTCCCAATGGAGCATGTTACCACATCTGTTGCATCAATTATGGGAGAATATGTACCCCGTCACCTGGATTCATGGATATCATCTTCTAGGAGTTGTACATGCCAAAAAAAAAAAAAGACAGTCACAAATACTTTACAATTATGCTTACCAAATATTTGTCAATTGTAAAATTATATACATAATCAATAAAAATATAAAAAATATTTTGTATTAACCTCATCCAAGAAACTATCCTACAAAGGAACCTTTGTCGTCCCATAACAAGTATGTCCACAATGAGAGCAATGATGAGGATCAACTAGATTGGAACCAAAATGGTCATCCTGAGCAAATGTCATGCCTGATCTAGAATTGTTGGCGTGACTTGAAGACCCTATACCTATTGGTTGAACATCATCTAAGGATGGATCCCAATGGGGTGCTACCATAAATATGGTATGTTGAAGTAAAGTTCTGCGTGTCAAGGACAATACCACAGTACTAGTGACATGTATCATATCTCCACATTGAGGTGGTTTGGGAGTGTGGGGGGGTTAGGTGTATGACTAGGAGGGGTTGACCCTCTAAATGGGTTATGCCTAGCTCTTTCATGATCCTAAGTAGAGACAAGACCAACCCTTTGGAATTCACCAATGTCAAAATAGTTGACATGGAGAACCATAATAAACTGGACTGATAATTTACGAAGAAAATATCATGGAACCTCTTGGTTATTCCAAGGAGTTTTATCAAATGCCATAAGCCACCTATCCATCCAATGGTATTTTTCACTATTCCATGCAAAGATTCTTCTTTCTTGGATCATGGGGTTGGTTGGTTTGACGATCAATAAACAATTGAACAATCATCTCTTTGGTTATGCAAAATTTTCATTTCTTTCTTACTCATGTTAGTTGAGTAGTAGTCTCTCATCCTATCCATATATTCATATATTTTGGATAATTGGCCACAAGCATGAGCAATGCAAGAAACATTATTGAAATGACCACTAAAATAAAATATGACTCTCTAGTGTTCCTAAGCTCACCAATCAGGTTTAAGAGTTCATCTAAACATTGATTAGTTTCTGTGTATGGGTCTTGTGGGGATGGTTAGGTTAGGGTTTGGGTTCAGATCAAGGTTTTTCTCCATACTCAAAAAATAAAAACTACAGTTAACATAAGATTTTTACAAAATATAAAAATGATATTTGTAATAAAAACTTATCTAGAAATGAGAGCTCCTCTTTGAAAACGTGGAGTGCCAATGATGCCAACCTCCCTCGTGCTTGTCCTTGCAAATTTTGGGTTGAATCAACAACAAAACATATATTTATCATTGATTTATTCAACCTTCTCAACCTTCGATTGCTACATTCAAGAACTCTAGAACTCAGTATCAATCAACAATTACTAGACTATAGCATAACCTAATATATCATAACCAAACTTCATCAGAATAGTACTAGATAAACCCAACATAGTAACAACAACAACGACGATGAATGCCTAATCTCCCGACCCGTTACATTTTTATACCAAAATCCAGGGCTAAAAACCCTAATTTATTCATCCCAAAAATATCCCATCACGATGCATGGCCAAATCAATTAACTCGTTGTTCAAAGTCTTTCTTCTTCTTTTAAGCCTTCATGCTACTTTTATGTTGTTCTTCTATTTCTATAATGTCAGGCTATCATTCTCCTGGTATGCTTTATTTCCTTGCTTTATTCTTTTGGCTTTATTCTTCTGGCTTTATTCTTCGAAATGCACATTGTCTTCCTTTTGTGCACTTTCCTCCTTCTGCACACTCTCATGTTGGATGTGCCTCAGTTGCGTGGTCTCTATCTTTCCTTCTTCCTCCATGCACTTTTCATATACTTAGGATTTTTCCTCAAAACTTTAACCAAACTACAAAAATCGTTTTCAAGACTACCTATCCAACAACCATTAAGAGGATAGTCATGTCAAATAAATCTCATACCATAATTTTCTGTGGGATTGTATAGATTTTTTGGTGATTCCCATTCATATACTGGAGTTTCAAACACCAGCTTTTGTCAGCAAGTTTGCCTGGCAAGACTAGGTTAAGTGGAATATATGATTATCAAAACCATAAGAAAATAATTTCAGAATGCCAAAATTTCAAGTAGAACTTATTCTAGAATTTGGCACAATCATTTTTGTAGGAGCCCAAATTCATCTTATGAAAAAGAGCTACAGTACCCAGACTAATTAGGAGAAATACCTTCTTTCAATCTAATGCAAGGTGCTTCTTCTTTCCATGAACATTATGTGTATCTCACTGCTTCAAGTACATTTTCCCTTGTTGTTGAGGGTTGTACCATGTGAAATTTAGATGAACCCACTTAAATTAACATTTGACCAGGGGTTGAGAAATGATATAGATTTTGCAAATACTTCCTTCTATACATCAAATTCTAGGAGTACTAAATGAACATTACGTTGGTCTCATTGGAACAGAGTTGTAACTACCAATGTCGTACTATAGAAGCTATTTATTTTATTGGATTGATCTTCAAAGTGTTGAATTTAATGGATTTGCTCATTGTTCATGTCATAGTTTTGTAATTTGTAATGGATTATTTTAATTGTCACACCATTTGGCTTTGTAATATTGTTGTCCTTGCATAACAATTTGTAGCTACATTGTTCACCACACTATGCACTTTTCTAGAGCCCACAATATTCTGGATTGTATCTTTCCAACAACATAGAGATCCACTTGTAATTGTGAACGATGTGCATCTGCGTTTATTGATGAATACCAATTATGTGGGGACACAGAGATCGATTTATCTATGTGTTCGATCCTCAGACCTCTGGGTTATGGACCCATGAAATTGACTGATCACATCCATAACAACAATAAACATAGACAATCTCATTTTGTTTGACACCCTAGATTTTAATGGCGCTCTTCTTCACACTAGCCACCCATGAATTTCATAGCCACTCCACCCTTCTCGATCACCCATCTCATGCATATCCCGTGCTCCTTCCCAACACCTCATCCAGTGCTATAAAAATCAACGTTGAAGGCTCGAATCCAGGACCCTTCACATTAACACCAAGAGATAACATCTAGTTATTGGCTCGTTTAACATTGGCACCCAATATTTTATCCCTCGGACCAAAATTTGTGACCTTGGTATTAACACTGAAGGCAGATTACCACTTGCAATAATGGTTTTAACTTGTAGTCTTGCGACAGGGTTGAGTAGTGGTTTTCAAATCCATTTTGAAAGCCCTTACAATCACACGATCATGATGCATGTCCCTCCCTTTTCACCACATGATCTAATTGCGCGGGGGTCGCTCCTTTTTAAAATTCATACTAGTTACCCATGCCCAATGATTAAGGACCGTTGATCTCTCCTTCTGATGAATGGTTAGATCTCCACCTCGATCACACAACGTCAACCAAGAATCAGATTGACATCTCCTTATCGACGATCACAATATATAGTCTACTCAATGTTCCGGTCCAATCTGATATATCAAAACCCTACGGCGGAACTATGTGATCGAGATGTTGGTGTATCGGGGTTTTGGGGGGAACCACCTTGCTGCTGGCTAACAATATTTCCTGGGGCCGGTTGGTCGACAGAACAAAACTTTTCCTTGGAACCACAATAATGGTGGTCTAGGGATGGCAGGATGTCAGCACTAGGATAACACTTTCACTTAATTTGACATTGCATGGGGAATCGATGGCTCACAATTCTCTATCGAGACCCCAGNGGGGGGGGGGGGCGATTGGTCGGTACACTGGGGTCTCGATAGAGAATTGTGAGCCATCGATTCCCCATGCAAACGAATGGCTATATCTCCTTTCTTCCTCATCCGATATCGTTCAAGAGTCGTATCATCATCGATCCTTTCAGTGATCGATGTTCGATCTTCTTCCTACGCTTTCTCATAGGTTCATACCCACAACTCTCTATGCTCTCAGTCATGACCTCTCTCGTCACACATAGATTCAAGCATATTAATTCAAGAGGGTTTCTACAAACATATTTACACATGAATTCACCACACAGATATAACACTGGAGATACACAAAATACATAGATTTATATTAACATCGAGCTCGAGTACACACTAAGGGTACTTCTCAAGCCTCGACTGCGTTCGCCTGGTTAACATCATGTCTGGCCTCATTTCACCCATGCCCGGAAGATTACATTTATAAAAATGAATACAACAAGGGTCAATAAGAGGATATGATCACTCCAGATCTGATGTATCCTCTCAATATTGCTAAGATCACTCAAAACAACAAATATCACAACAAATCCTATCATTTACTCAAAATTTCGAGGAATCGTGTCCTCTTTGCCACGCCCGTCTTCTGGAAGGTTCGAGATTTTGAATTTTATTTGGGGGAGGGTCTATGCTCCTGCATCGTTTATCATCCTTTCTATGACTGCCACAATTTTTTGGTTTTGCATTTGTTTTTTCAAGTTTGATCATAAAAACAAAAAATTCTCTAGCTTTGCATGAGCAAGTTGTATTTTCTCTGTAATTCAATGTAGATACGAAGGAAAATGTACAATCATATGTTGAAAATACTTTATATGGTATGTGTATGTATGTGTCTTTTTCCCACGTTGAAATGTTTCCAAATGTGTTGTTTCAAGAATAAATCACTTATAATCATTGCAACAAATTCTTTTGCCAATCATATCTCCTTCTTAAAATGCTAACCTATAATTTATGGACAAATATAAAACTCTTATCTTAAATTTTGAAAAGATTTAAGAAAAAATAAATCAAGCCTTAAAAAAAAATATGTATTGTAATTATCATTATTAGTTTTAAATGGATTTTATAGAGATGTAATTATCCTAAAGTTTAAACAATTAAATAAGAAACATATCAGGCTCTAAACAAATTCAATGTTATAATTATTTTTATTGATTATAACTAGATTTTCTAAAAATGTTATTGCCTAAAGTTAATTGATCACCTTATTTTTGGCTTTATTTTTTAAATGACATTTTGATTCAAATTATACATAGTTAAAATTGCAATATTTTCAAATTAACAATTTCATAACAATTTCAACTTAAATATAATTTCTAGTTTTTAAATTAATTTAAATTGTTGCTTCATCTTTGTGGAGATAAATTGTGTACATAATTATAATTTTGAAAAAAATTGATTAAATTTCAAGAATAATTTTTCACATCACTTTGACTAAAATAATAAAAATCAAACCATTTGATTTTTCAATACACAACACTAAAGTTTTAATCTAAAAACAACTATAGATCATTTCAACCAAAATAATTAAAAATAAACCATTTAATTTTTCAATAAATGATTGTAAGACGCCAAAAGCAACAAATTTGAAAACCACCAAGAAGGGGATTTATGCACATTGATGAAAAAATTGAGGGAGTCTCATTTCCAACCAAAACCCTTTCAATATATAGTTAAAAGAAACAAATAGATGGAAACTATTATGTGAATGAAGTTGGAAATCACATTAACTTTTCATTTTTGGTTTTTGTGTTGTATATATGCCTTGCAATTAAGCCAAATTCCAAGTAAAAGTGTATTAAAATAGTAAGTTCAGATTATCTTGCTTATCTTGATGAAGCAAAGTCATAAAGTTAGAGAGTGCTCAAGAGACATATAATATGCATATATAATTAATTAAATTAACTAAATTTATACCACATAACTATTTATTTATTAATGAAAAAAAATCATGTAAACAGTTTGACACACGCTATCATGTTGGCATACAGAGTAACAAAAGACTACTCCAGAGTCCAAACGATTCAATAACTTCCAAGGTACTGATCTATATAAAGTGAATTTGTTCTTCTCATCCAAATTTTGAAACCATTAAAAATGTCGCGCTGAAGCTTAAATTTGACAACGACTTTCCTCCCCACTAATATTATTACTGTGAAAAACAAAAGACAAAATTCAGAGTTACTCTCTCATTGCTATTTTTTAAATACAAACCAATTAATTTACAAAACTGTTTATTTTACTAGCATGGCCACTCAAAACCGTGGCTGATAACTTAAATACTAGCACAGTCACATAATTATAGTTGTGGTTGATGAACTTAGAAATGCAAATTTGATTTGCAAACAAACCCTAACACCGTAAGCATAACATTAGTCATTGTTTGAATTTTGAAACCATTAAAAATGTCGCGCTGAAGCTTAAATTTGACAACGACTTTCCTCCCCACAAATATTATTACTGTGAAAAACAAAAGACAAAATTCAGAGTTACTCTTTCATTGCTATTTTTTAAATACAAACCAATTAATTTACAAAACTGTTTATTTTACTAGCATGGCCACTCAAAACCGTGGCTGATAACTTAAATACTAGCACAGTCACATAATTATAGTTGTGGTTGATGAACTTAGAAATGCAAATTTGATTTGCAAACAAACCCTAACACCGTAAGCATAACATTAGTCATTGTTTGAATTTTGAAACACACAACTAGAAAATGAGCGTCTACAACTAGCATGCTAAATCCAAAGTTTAATCATTTAAACGTGGCAATCATATAGTGCTACAATAATTTYTTAATATGATTAGTTAAATGTTAAAAGGTAAACAGGTTAACTGATGCATTTAAAAATACAAGAAAGTTATGAAGAAGAAATCACATTCATTAATTTAGAAGGACGACTAAGAATATGCTAACATCTTCAATTGTTAGTCATAAAACAGAATTCAGAATTCATTAAACCGATTGAAAAAAACAAATTAAATAATTCATTAATGGACTGAAGAGTTACATATGAAAAAATGAGGTTGGCTGCCATAATTATTTATGCATTTGCGGCTGGCTGCTAAACAGTTATGCTAGCCACGAAGAATATGAAAAGATGAGGCTGGCTGCCATAATTACTTACGCATTAGGCAAAGGCAATTATGGCGGCTGCCATTGAAACAAATGGTATGGTAAGGCTGCCATTGAAACGAATGGTAATTACTCAGTTGGCCGCCATAAGTAATTCGGCAAAGGTAATTATCCTGGTTGTTATTGTAGGTGTATGGTAGATATGATAGTGGTATAAATGTAAATTTAATAATGTAAAATGTAAAATGTAAAAAGTGAATAATAAAGTAAATTTTTAATTTTAAGTAAGTTTGTTAATCATTTGAACCTGCCCACATTTTTAGCACACCTTAGGCTCCTACCTCATCATCCTCAGGTAAGTATAGGTATGGTGTTTTTAACTCTCCTCTTTCCTTTTTACATTCCATTTTCTTTCACTTATGTTTCACTTGACTTTGTAGTTATTTTTTTGCATTACTCATATCCATCTTACTAGCATGCCCAAGGAGGCTCTCTACTCTCATATGGCACGCCCAAAAATGAGCTACAATAATTTTTTAATCATATTAAGTAAATGTTAAAAAGTAAATAGGTTAAGGATGTCTTTAAAAATGCTAGAAAGTTATCAACGTGACATCTCATTCATTGATTTGGAAAGAAGACTTAGAATATATCAGCATTTTCAATTAATAACCATAAAATTGCAATTTATGATTAAAAGATCATTAAATATGTCCCATATCCAATAGTTATAAACCTTCCAATAGTTATAAACCTTTCCGCTTAATGAAAAGAGCCTTGGCATACTACTACTTTATGCCCATTCACATTCACATCCAAAAAAATAGTTCGTACGAGTTCAGTTAATATGCGTAGTGCTCGTTCAACAAATACATTAAATAACATAACATGAGCACTTGGGTTGGGTTGGATTGAATGATCATGAAAGACAGGAATTAGGAATTGGATGATAATTATGTTGCATCATATCCAATTTCTTGTGCACTGACTGCAATGCCCCGTGATCGATCGATGACGACGATAGACCAAACTTGACCCAGCCTTCTTTTATTTTATCTGGTTTGGTTTATGAAGGCAGGTATACCCAATTCAATAACTCTACTAGCTATCTAATTAATGGCTATCATCATGCTTTGGCTCTGTGCATTAGCGTGGGTCTTCATGTATATATACATAGAAACGAACCACATACTGCAATATCTCAATTGCTTATCATCCCATCTCATTACTGGACTACTTGAGGCTTGGCTTCAATACTGACTTATACTCAGTACCGGCAATTTGCCATTTTTATTTTGAAGAATGGAGCGTATTATTTACAAGTGCAGGAAAAATACTCGTGCGCTACTTCTTCTAATGGCAGTCCTACTTTTTGTGGGGATGAGCGGCAATGCAAATGTTGCTGCTGCCAGCAGAAAAATGAAGACGGAACATGTAGAAGTCAATAATGATGATTCTGCTGCTCCTCCAGTTCCTCAGCCTGAGCCTGCACCTGAGCCTGCACCTGCGCCTGCACCTGAGCCTGCAACGACGAACGTGACCTTCTTCATGCACGACGTAGTTGGAGGACCGAATCCCACAGCCAAGCCCCTCTCCGTCTCAGGAGGCAGCAGCACCTTAATTAATTCCAATGGATTAATACCGCCTATTACTTCTGCGGGAGGCCTAGGTAATCTTCCCTTTCAAAATAGCGGTCCTCTCCCAATAACCTTTCCAAGCGGTGCACTTCCCCAGAGTTCTCTGCTCAATGGCCAGTTTCCAGCTACTTCCATTAATCCAAACGGATTTGTCTCCCCTACTAATCCTTCTTTTGTGAACGGAGTCGGCCCCATTATTCCTGCAGCTACTAGTGCAGGCTTTCTTAATCCCTTACTTCAGAACGGCCCGGTTCTCCCGTTAACGTTTCCAAACGGCTTTGTACCATCTTCTTCCGCCAATACTCTCCTCAATGGAATCGGCATTAATAATCTTAATGGCCAGAACCTTCAGTTTAATCAATTCCCAGCAGGTCTTAATTTTCCTTTCACCTCCCAGCAGGGCATCCCCTTAATCAATTCTCCTAATTTACTGAACCCACTGCCTAATTCGCCGTTGCCTGGAGCTGGAACACTGGGTACAGTCCCACTCCCATTCAACCAGCAGGGTGGTCAGGGTCTGGGCAGTAGTAGTARYRAGGTTATAGTGATTGAGGACCCGTTGACAGAAGGGCCTGATGAGTCCTCTGCTTTGGTGGGCAAAGGGGAGGGATATTACATACCCTCTGCTCAAGACCCCAAGACCCTCCTCATGACCTTCACTGCGAAATTCGAGGAAGGATCGGAGTACGAGGGCAGCAGCATCGAGTTCTCTGGCGAAGACAACAGTGCATTGCCTGAGAGGGAGATCGCAGTGGTTGGGGGAAGTGGTAAGTTTCAAGACGCGAAAGGCCACGCCCTCATCGAGACCGTTTCCAACAGTGCTGATGTAACTGTGCTGAAGTTCACCGTCAAGCTCACCTACTAGCTGCATATCGCATCTCATGTCTTATTTTCATTGTGTAGTCGATGTGAATCTCGTTAGCTTTTATGTGTAAAAGAATTATGAAGATGTTGGACATGCTCTTATGTATGTGACACTATGTATAAACTGTTCTTTTTTAAGGAGAATGATCATTCACATCCATCCATCTGAATGAGCTCCCATCATAATTTTAGGGAGGTTAAGTGACTAATATTAACTCCAAGTTTTTTTGTTTTTTTTTAATAATAAGTTTTGGTTTTTATCATAAAAAGGTTAAATCATAAATGCTTTATAATTTTGCCCCCAGAGGCCATGGATAAAAGAGAGTATGGTGGATAAATGCTTTAGTATAGTGGTTTTATAATTGACAAAAGAGAGTATAAAATTCCTCACAAGATTTGTTTGTGTGCCACTTTAAGCTTGAAAGTCATCGTTAAGGGTTATGTGCTCCATCAAGCTAGTCATTCAAAGAATTGCAATCTTAGTCATCCAAAGACTTGCAATAGAATAATGTACTAGCATTGAGACCATTTTTAATAGTACCTTTGAATTTGTAAGATTCACCCAACTCTTGCATGTATAATTTGTTTGAATCTTTTTAAGACACCACAAACGTGCACGTATAGTCTATTTCATGTAGAAAACGAAGGCCACCTGTAATAATATCTATCCATTTTCATGGGTTACTTTTAGGTATATTTTATTCTTAAGAAATCACTTAAGATTGTTCAAAATATCTCAGGGTTTTTAATTCTATATATTTTATATAAAAGGCCGTATTAGTATGCAAATTTTTACACATGATACAATATTTGTTATCATTGAGGTTATTTTTTTAATAGCATATATGTGTTTCCATAGATCACCACAGAGTTGCACTTAGTATCTCTGGGGAGTGATCCATTGGTTTGTCTATATATATATGTTATAATTTTGACTCCATAACAATATATTTGTAATTATTTTAAAAATGTTTTCATTATTTTAATAGGTCTTTTCAACGACAACATGACATTCAAATGAAATAATTGTGTGTGGAATATTTATTTTTCGACAATATAGAGATGTTGTGACAATATTTTAGAGGTATTCATGTTACACTAGAGTGTGTTGGGAGACATTACATCAAGATGTTATAACAACCATATTCTGATAATTGTTTGCAAAAACATTTCTTGGCAATGACAATTTCGATGTGTGGATGGGTCCTTTTGACGTTAATACGACATTTTGGAGGTAATCTTATGACCTTATAGCATGTCAAAACACGTTACATCAACATATTTTTGACAATGTACGATCGATGACACATATGACCTTATAGCATGTCAAAACACGTTATTTCGACGTCATTTCTACATTCAATTGATGACATATTTTCAAAAAAGTTTCAGCAAACCATACATGTTGAGTATTTATATCACCCATTGTATGTTGAAAGTAGCTTAGAATACTAATGACAATTTATAAAACAATTTTTTTCTCAAAAGTGAAATATGGTCACAAATGTGTGTCAAAAATAAGCCAAAAGACCAACAATTTAATTTTTTGGCATAGTTACAATAAAAATCATTCCACAATGGAAATTTTCACTTTTGATGTGATGAAATCAAAATCAATGCCAATAGACCCTAAAAAATTCTACCCAAATGTACTAGTGCCTTGCTTGGTTGGCTCAGGTTTAACTTTCCAAAGACCCTTCTCCGCATGGTGTTGTGATATCCTTGCATCTGAGGTGACTCAGCCTACTATATTAGATCATCTAAAAACCTAATTTGGTTGGTTAAGTACACCTAGTAATCTTTCCTAATTCTACCAAGAAAAAATCCTTAAAAAGTTGTTATTTTAAAACCCCTAAGTCAAAATCCTCATGTTGATTTTGTTAATCCTTAAACACTGCTTTATTATACTTTATCCATTCCTTTCATGTAATTTATTGTTAAATCTTAATATAACTACCTTCAACAATATTAGCATGGGAGGTAAACCCATTGCTTGATTTCACTATTATGCATGTTAAAGTCACCTTGTTATTATACTTGGTAAATAATGCTAATTATGCTTGGCAAAAGGGCCTTGAATAAATCTATCATTTTGGGCCTAACATAAGTTGATAAACTTGACCAAGGCAAGAAACATTATAAGTATAATCGGTTAATTCCTATTATGTTAAGGTTGAATATTAAGTCGACCTCATGGATTGAGTTTTTTCGATGTTTTTGGAAATTATGTTTAGTAAAGGCAGTGGATGGAGTGAATTCATGGAATTTTCAACTTGGATATAGTTTTCTCCACATGCACACAACCTCATAGTTGAAGGGAGAAAGAAGTTCCTATTTGTGGAAAAATAAAAAAGAAACAAGTTGCCAAATAAATCATACATTCTTCATACGAGTTGGATTTTACAACATTTAATCATGATAGAAACAACAACTACAACAAGGACTTCAAAAAGTTTTCTAAGTGTTACATTTGATGAAAAATAAGGTTCTAATTTCTAGGTTTTTTGGCAAGTTTGTTCGATGTTTTTGGAAATTATATTTAGTAAAGGAAGTGGATGGAGGGAATTCATGGAATTTTCAACTTGGATATAGTTGTCTCCACATGCATACAACCTCATTTTTGAAGGGAGAATGAAGTTCCTATTTGTGGAAAAATCGAATAAGCAACAAGTTGCCAAATAAATGAGACATTTTTCATACGAGTTGGATTTTACAACATTTAATCATGATAGAAACAACAACTACGACAAGGACTTCACTAAGTTTTCTAAGTGTTACATTTGATGAACAATAAGGTTCTAAATTCTCTAGGGGTATTTACTCTATATTTCCTCCCACCTCCACCCTCTATGAGGGTGGATGTGGGGGGAAATATAGAGTAAATCTTATTACAACATTCAATCGTGATAGAAACAACAACTACACCAAGGACTTCACTAATTTTTTTAAGTGCTACATTCGATAAACAATAAGGTTCTAAATTCTCTAGAGGCACACCTAAGACAAATATCCTCTAAGACGTCATTTCCAGCCCTAAATCACAAATAATTTGATTCTTTAAGAAGTGATATTTACAGTAGTTAATAGTTTTGGAATGTTGCTTTTAGGGTCTAATTCATAGTTGTTATTGTGGATTAATTTTTACTATAAGTCACCCTTTAAGCAGTCATCTTACCTCTTAAATATGGTGACTAAGAAAACACTAAGATGTTTCATTCCTACCATGTATTATCAGTTTAATTACCATGTATTATCAGTTTAATTAGATACAAAGTATCTTTTATGCCACTAAAATCTTAGTAAAAAACAAGTTTATGCAGTTTGCAACCATATAGAGAGTCTCAAGTTGGAAGTGTTTTATTTCTTCTTTCCACATGCAGTTAGGATTGGTTTATGATTCTATATATACATAGGGGGAAGACATTGAATGGATTAGAAAATGTTATCTAGAGAAGTTGTAGCAGCGGAATACTCATCATCTTTCCACCTTCATGATCCCAATTATTGCTTACAATGTTGGATATTTCATAGCCTCTCACGTGTCATCACTATGATGCAATCCAATCTATTGAGTAACACATGGACTTGGATCAGTTATGCATTGTATCTAGCTCTTAAAATCTATTGGCTACATATTGATTTTATAGTATTACAATGATTTGGTTAGGTATAGTGCACTTTTCTTTAATTTATTGTTCACGTAAGGAACATATTCTTTCCTTTTCATTCGTTTTAATTTGTTGTTATAACTGTCTCAAAAATCTTATCTCAACCACTTTAAATTTTATGAAAAAGTTATTATTGTTTTTCACTGTTTACAAACAACTCAAGTGTGAGTTTTGTGTGTGCTTACATGTTGGATTGTTTGCGTGGATCATTAGCTTAGTGATAGCATAAAAGCCTTAAGGAATCCTCCTTAGACTAGAAAAGCACCATTATTAACAGAGAGGCATCCAAAAATGAGAAAGGTTGGTTGCCTATAGCTATTAAGTGGATATTCTTATGCATATTTGAGTAATAACATGAGCCTAAGTGAAGATGGTTGATCAGTCTCTCCAGTCGCAAACTCTAGAAACACATAAAATGGACTTGACTTTTAAATAAAAACAGATACAAATTGAAGATGTAAATAACTTACAACTTTCACTTCAACATTTCAAGGATGCAATAAATACATGGCGATCCAAATGAATTAAACCTACTTTAATGAAGTTTGTAAACCCCTAATTGAATGATTCAACCACAACTTGGATGAGTAGACAAAAATAAATTTATTACAAAGGGAAATACATTGGATGAATTCATAGAGATTTTCAATTACTCAAATAAAAAGGCACAAATGAAAGAAAACCTAATAAGACACATCTACATCATTTCAAATTTGAGCTTGAGTATACAATAAGTAACATGTAGCAAGGATGTTCAAACACTTCTCTTAAGAATATCAAAATTACTCTTAAGTTGCAATATCCACCTATTGTTCATTTAGGAAGGAATAAACATTATAATTGTTTCCTCATAAATAACTTGGACATTCACAAAATAATAGATTTAGAAATCCTACTCCTAAACCAATATTTATTCAATTTTTATATTACCCATGAGGATTGTTTCAATGTAAAAGAGCTATTAGAAATCATAAATTCTTACACCCACTCCAATGGGAGCCAACTATAAGGCCTTCGTTGAGGAGGACACACACACTTCTGCCCGATCAACATAGACATATATGAAATGTAATTGTTTGGGTTATTGAGGTGACTCAGATGAAAGAGCACACCTATGGTTGAGTAGGTTTGTGATTAGTTGGATAATTTGGATGCACTTGTGGAGGGCATACTTGGATAAGTGTATTGAGGAGGCAAGCCAAGAATTATATGGATGGGTGATCCACACTTGGGGATTGCGATGGGTGAACTTGGTGCCTTAAGGCACATGTCAACATGGATCATGACCAATGGGTGTGCTCACCTTGAAAATATCTTGGTGATCCAGGTGGATATCGGTGGCCACCCACCTTTTTCGAATGGCTCAAAACAGTTTTCTGGCAATTTTGACAATTTACTATTTTTAGCAGGTTTTAACTTCCAGGGCCATTTTGAGGGCCTAAATGAAGTTTTTTCGAGATCAAGGTTCTCTATTATATTCAAAGGCATATTGAGCCCCCAAAATGAATCTCCTCGACGATACCTTTCCAACGAGCTATCATACGCCTAAAATGGAGATCGTATCCAAAAGTTACGACCCTGGGAAGTTGATGCACCAACTTACCCAAATGGGGCACACGTGACTTTTGGCGCTTCATCTCCTAGGGTTAGGTTTTTGGATGTCTAGGGTTTTTGGCATTCCAGTTTATTGTAAAAAGGCCTTCAGAGCCTCATTGTAATCATCTTCTTGTGAATGCGAGTAGCCGCCACATCTCTTCTCAGAGATAAGCTGCCACCATTCTAGCGAGTCTTTCACTTTGTATTTTTACAGTCTCTGTACATTTCTTTGATTAATAGAAATCATGCATTACTGTATATATGTGTTTATGGTTGCATCTCTGATACATTTTTGTTATATTATTGAATATCTTTGATATTTATGTGCATTTATTTATTATATCTCTGCTCTCATTTTGTGTCGAAAATAATCCGGATCAGTGGTATCAGAGCAGGTTGCTCTTGATTGTTTTTTTCAGTGCATGTCCCCGACGAGGTCCGAGTATAGCAAGTTGGGTCTCGAGCTTGTCTCTCTTGAAGACAATCGCTCTCGCACACCCAAGAAACCTTCAATGGCAGAAGAAAAGAAAAACGAAGGAGCAGACGATCCTATCAATCTGTTGCTTGAGCAAGCTCTCACGCGACAGAGGGACGAAATGATGGAGAATTTTGCCCACATCCTTCAACACTTGCCGATAGCAGCAGTCGCATCTTTATCAAGCGGCCACTTTGGAGGCACCTCGCCTTTTAAGGTACAAGTTAATTTTGATATTCCTGTATTTGAAGGACAGATAGATGCAGAAGCCCTAGAAAAATGGTTAACTCTGCTAGAAGGTTATTTCTCTGTTCATAATTTTTCCGACAAAGAAAAGATCACCTTCGCACTCCTTAAAGCTCTCCCTCATGTCAAACATTGGTGGGAAAATTACTGGGAACAAAGTTCCATAGAGGAGTCTAGAATATATGGGGTTGATCCCACTTGGGATTTTTTTTCTGGATGCTGTAAAGGAACAATATTACCCTGTTGGCAACTATGAGGACCAGTACATGAGATGGACCACACTGCGGCAAGAGAGGGGCCAAGCAGTTCTGGAGTTCACCAATACCTTCCATACCTTGTGTAATGTCCCCAAGGCCGAGCCCAGTTGTAAATCTGATGTATGAAATGAATTGTAAATATGTGTTATAGGCTGGTGAGCCAAGTTTGTATAAGCTGGTGGGATTATGTGATTGTTAGGCCAGAGAGCCTAAGGGATGGAGGCCAAGGGCCTGATTTTGTACTTGTATGTATGCAGAACATTTAATAAAATTGTAAACAACGCCAGGTGCAGACCGACCACGATGAATGAGTGAAGGGGGACTGAGCTTCCACAGAGAAGGCAAGGGAATTAGGGGCTGGAAGGTGGGAAAAGGGGCTAAGTGTTGAGCCTAGGGGCTAAGCCTAGGGGGCTTAAGCCTTGGGAATAATATTTTAATATTATTCCAAAAAGACATGTGCATTTTATGTTTTATCCTAAGTTTCTGGCAAGGAGAGGACGTACAAGGGTGATGCGTGCTGGTGGAAGGCATGCAGTTCCATGGGTGACAAGTGTCAACCCTGGTGAATGCGAATAAAAATGGCCAGGATGAGCCGTGAAAAGGGTTTCCTCCTACATTCTACCTGATTGCCTGAACGCGTACGGAGCCCTAGATAGTACGACCAACCCGACCCCTGCAGATAAATCCTCGTGCGTTCCTGAGAGTCGAAAATCCCGTGTTGACTTTCATAATCCGTGTGCATCCTCTGTCCGACTGATCGAACTTGTGCGTTGAGGCTCTGTCCCTAAGCCGTGACCCTGAACCATTCCTCCATTGTTGAACCAGTTGGAAAGCCTGTGTTTGGCTCTATAAATCCGTGTACACCTCTATTCTGTGAGTCGAGAAGCCTGTGTTTGTTTCTGAAGAGTTGGTTTTACCTCTATTCTAAGCCGTGGAGTCTGTGTCGACCCCTGCGGGAATTACGCATCACATATTCCCGTGAACCATCACTGTGAGGCCTCGAGCCATTGCTGAGCATGTTTGAGAGGTTATGTTTGTATTCCCATTTGGCTATGGTGACCACGCAGAGCTGGACTGCGCGTGGCTTGCTGGTCAGTGCAAGTTGTGAGTGAACCTGTGTATGACCTCTTTCCAAGTGAGGCAGGTGACTGTTGTTGGAAGAGGCAGATTGTCAGGCCTGTGGGCAATTCTCTCCAGGTGAGAGGGTTTGTTGGGAAGCGGTTTCTTCCAGAGAGTGTCCAGCACCAGCTTCGGGCTCTGAGACTTCCTGATCTGGCCTGTTACCAAGACCCAGAGAGGGAGATTAGCACCGATGGACTATGCTTGTGATGGTGTATACTCCCGGGTGGAACAGGCATGTGGGGAATGAGAGTCTGGTAGTAGTGGGCGTAAGATGGCATCTTGGGAAGAATCCTTCCATATTTTCTGTGTTGTTTTCCCTATAACCTCAGCCTAGCCTAGGATTCCTTGCCTTGGGGTGGAGCTTAGTCCCAGCTCGGGGTGACCCACTGCTGAGCTGATGAGCAGTGCGGTCTAAGGCTGAGAGGTTCGTGGAAGGCCTGCACTTGGTTGGTGGAACTGCCACTGTTTCAAAGATAAGTACATGATTATGATTTAATCATGTTTTGCATGACTGTGTTGCTTATGTTATCATCAATTCCGCTGTGTATATGAATTATTATTAAACTCTATTGATTGTTAATTATAGCAGTAAATAATATGTTTTACTCTGAGCTTGAATGTGTTTAACTTGTTTTAAATGCATGTGGATTATATAATACCTGTATGAGTTATGTACAAAGTGGTGTTATAGATTTCTTTTAAGAGCGTTTAAGCCTTGGTAGCCAAAAAAGGTGCGCTACAGTTTGGTATCAGAGCCAAGGTTTCGACACTGAGCCTAGATGGGCCAGTGGAGCAGTCTTTGGACCGAGAGTGTGAGGGAAATTGGGTCTGGAAGGCCAATTTCAGACCTTGGTTTGCTCCAAAGTGTCAAGCAGTTACTTGACGAGTTTTTAATCTTAGGAGGTTTAGCGGTGTGTGAAACGGCAGCCGGTGTGGTCTATGGCCATAGGAAGAGAGGACTCCACACCAACAGTGTTGGAGCCTTAGGATCTGTTCGGGAGGGAAGGTGAACCCTCATGACCATCAGATCTGGGAAGTGTGCGTGAGGTTTAAATCCCTTTTGAATTGCACAAGAGTGTGGGAATTACGATACGCGAACTCTGGAAAACCCGAAAATCCGAGAAGATCTACGTTGTAGATCTGGGAGGAAGGCTCGACTGTTAGATCTAGGGATCTCGCGAACTCGGAGGTTCACAAGGTGAGAACCCAGGATTTGGGTGCTCCAAGTCGCGAGAGAATCGCAGTCGTCCATCTGAGGAGGACAAGTGGAAACAATCGTGGAATCGGCGAAGTGCCGAAGAGATCCAAGATTCGGGTCTCGTGAACTCGAAAGTTCGTAGGGTGAGGGCCCAAGAGTTGGGTGCTCCAAGTCGCGAAGTCACGAAGTCGCAAGGAGCAGAGACAGTCGTTGGATCTGGGTCAAGGGAGGACCATTGGATCAGGAACCCCATCGCCTATCGCACATTTGGGGCTTCGGAGATTGAGAGGGGTCACTTTCAATTGCAGAAGTCGCGAAGTGCCAAGAGCCGAGGCTCGTGTGGACATGTGGCAGAGCCATAAGGTGGGGGCCCGCATGATAGATAGGCAGACACACGTCACCTAGAGAAGGGAGTCAACACTCTGTTGACTTCTCGCGTCTCAGGAATTCGCGAGATAAGAGCACGGGAGCTTGACATTGAAACTCACGAAGTCGCGAGTAGCAAGGATGTGAGGATAAAAATCAACATCACTTCTCGGGGTTTCGTGAAAGGAAGGTGCCAAAGTTGGACGCCACAACTCGCGAAGGTGCGAGTAGCGAGAAGTGCTAGCACTTAGCCCTAGCCTACGGTCATGCGTAGCAGGCGCTAGCGAGGAGGGAGCCATACCCGCATCGCATCTCGGGTATCAACGTTTGGAGGAAGTGAGTCGAGGGTCTTCGACTCACGAAATCGCGAGATTGCGAGTTGCGAAAGGGTGACTTTGGTTATGAAGATTTAACTGTTGGATCTTCGTGGACCGAGATTCCGAAGTTCCAAAGTCCTGAAATTGTAGAACCAAACGAGAGCTCAGAAAACTTATTTGAATCGAAAGGTCTTTTGTTCTTGTTCGTATTGGCCTATAAATGTTGTGGATTGTTCATGAAGTTTTAATGGCCTGAAAAACTTTGAATTGAATTGCACAGTGTGTGTGCAGAGTTCAACGAGAGTAAGAACTCTAGTTAACCAACGCCGAGTATGGAGTGGGAAAAGGTGTAGATTGCCCCCGAAACAGAGGACGAACGAGAAGGAAAGGATGTCAATGTGGAAGTGGAAGGATCGAACTCCAATGGGCATAGAAAAGAGAAGGATAAGGAAGGACACATGATGAAACTCATTGAAAAATTGCAGAAATATGCCTAGGCTCGCCGAGCTGATAGCTGAAAGCTCATGAAAATCAGGGATCAACAGGGTGAATTCAACTTAAAAATGTTGAAGAGCCTGGAAAGAATAGAAAAGAAATTGGAAAAAGAGAGTGACACAAGCAGATCAAGAAGTGTCAGAACCCCTGAGAGGAGAAAAATATCGAGGAGTGGTAGCAGACATTACTGTCTCTCCCTGAAGCATTATGGCAAGGAAACACACAATAGTTCAAGCTCGTCTCCTACCAGAAAACACTGAAAATATGGAAAGGATGAATTGAAAGGGGAGATGAACAAGATTAAGCCTCCAACATTCGATGGAGAACATAAGAAGGAGGAAGATGTCGAGACATGGTTGCTTGGCATGAGGAAATATTTCCAACTGCAGAATTATTCCGCCCATGCAGAAGGAAGAATTGCAATGTTTCAACTGAAAGGAAAAGCATCCATGTGGTGGGACCAGTTTGTGCAAGTGCAACACATCAGAGAGAAAGAGGTCACTTGGAAGGAATTTAAAAGGTATTTCGAGAAGAAATACTTGACTAAAAGGTACTATGACAGAAAGATGAAGGAGTTCTTCGAACTCAAGCTAGGCAGCATGACTAATGATGAGTATGAACGAAGTTTTCTGGAACTACTGAAATATGTTCCATTCATCAAAGATGAGGTTGTCAAGATTCAGAGATATCTGAGTGGACTGCCACCTTCCATTGGTGACAAGATTCAGTATGACGATCCTAATACCATGGAAGAAACCATAATAAGGGCAAAATGCTTATACGAACAACAAAGAGAAAATCCTACCTTTCAAAAGGCTTGGGATGACCAGAAGAGGTTTAAGAAAGAACAGAGGCAGAAGGGAAACATGCCTCCCTTTTTCAGAAACAGTCTTCAGGGACAACCATTGTTTAGAGAGCCGAGAATGACTGAAGAGGGAGCACAAAGATAGAGATAGACGCCCATTCAGTGTTGGGGCTGTAAAGGAAGCCACAAGTACAGAGATTGTCCCCATAAAAATGGTAAAGTGAGAACTGTTCATACTGTTCAGCAAGTTGAAACAGTGGAGGATATGGGCAGTAGAATGCCGAGGATCTACGCAGCCCTGGACAACAAACAAGTAGGATTTCAATCGCACATGATTGAAGTGGAAGGTACGATCAACAACCGACCACTTATTATTTTAATTGATTTAGGGGCTAGCCATAGTTATATAGATCCTAGAGTGGTGGACAGTTTGCATCTAACGAGGAGAAAACATGAGAAGTCTTGGTTAGTGCAGTTAGCCACAGGGACCAAGAGGAAGGTCACTGAATTGGTTAAGTCATGTTCAATAGACATGAAAGGAATGAGCACTAAGGCTGAATTGAACATTCTACCTTTAGGCTCATACAATTGCTTAATTGGGATGGACTGGTTGGACCAGCACCATACCCTTCTGGACTACCGTAACAAGAGGTTTACATGCCTGAATGAAGAGGGAAATTAGGTAACAGTCCAAGGAATACCTAGAGCCATGGCTGTTAGAGAAATCTCAGCCATGCAGCTGAAGAAGTGTTACAGGAAATCCTATCAGTTATTTGCAGCCCAGGTGGAAGAAGCATTCTGAGATGTAGTCTCGAATCTGGAAGATCACGAGGTTCTCAAAGAGTTCAAGGACGTATTTCAGGAGGTACCTGGACTACCTCCAAAGAGGGACATCGATTTTTCTATAAATTTGATGCCCAGAGCAGCTCCAGTTTCGAAGGCTCCTTATAGAATGAGTATGCCAGAGATGAAAGAGTTGCAATTGCAGCTCGAAGAGCTACTAAAGAAGGGATACATTCACCCCAGTGTGTCAGCATGGGGTGCCCCGGTCCTATTCGTGAAGAACAAAGATGGGACGTTGAGGTTGTGCATTGATTTCCGGCAGTTGAATAAGGTAAATGTCAAGAACAAGTATCCTCTGCCAAGGATCGATGATCTTTTTGATCAGTTGAAGGATGCAAACATATTCTCGAAAATAGACCTCAGATCTGGATATCACCAAGTGAGAATAAATGATGAGGACATCAACAAGACCGCCTTTAGAACAAGGTACAATCATTATGAGTTCACAGTGGTGCCATTTGGATTGTCAAACGCGCTTGTTGTTTTCATGTGCTTAATGAATGGAGTGTTCAGAGATTATTTGGAAAAGTTTGTCATAGTCTTCCTGGACGATATCTTGGTGTATTCCAAGATAGAGGAAGAACATGAGAAACACCTGAGAATGGTGTTGCAGGTGTTGAGAGAAGACCAGCTGTACGCAAAACTGAGAAAGTGCTCATTTTATCAAAGGCATATTCATTACTTGGGACACATTATATCTGAATAAGGGATCGTTGTGGATCCTGAAAAGGTCGAGGCCATCCAAGAATGGACAGCGCCAAGGAATGTGGAAGAAGTTAAATGTTTTATGGGTCTGGCAGGCTACTACAGAAGGTTTATAGCCAGATTCTCAAAGATAGCTCACCCTATCACTTCCTTGCAAAGGAAGGAGAAGAAGTTTCAGTGGAGTGAAGAATGTGAGAGCAGCTTCCAACGATTGAAGCAGCTGCTAAATAGCACTCCAATCCTGAAGATTGCAAATCCAAATAAGGATTACGTAGTGTGCACCGATGTGTGTAAGGAGGGGCTAGGAGGAGTTCTCAGCCAAGAGGGATTTGTAATTTGTTATGAGTCCCGAAAGCTGAAAGAGCATGAAAGGAATTATGCCACTCATGATTTAGAGCTAGCAACAATCATCCATGCCTTGAGGAAATGGAGACATTACCTCATGGGAAAAAGATTTGAATTGAGAACATACCATAACGGTCTGAAGTATTTATTTGATCAGCAGACTTTAAATTCCAGGCAAATCAGATGGCTGGAGTTTCTGTGCGAATATGACTTTGATATCAAGCATATCAAAGGGAAAGAAAATAAGGTGGTTGATGCACTCAGCAGGAAAGTGCACGAATTATATGCTACAACCATTAGCATGTACAGGACTGAGATTAAAGACAGAATTTTGGAAGCCGCAAATGTTGATTTGCAGTACAGAGGTTTAGTAGCAAAGCTACAACAACATGAGAGACCACAGACCAAGGAAAGTTACACCTTGGGAATTGATGGTTTACTTCTGTATAAAAACAGAGTGTATGTACCCAATGTCCAAGAATTGAAGCTGGCAATTCTAAAAGAAATGCATAACGTGGCTTATGTTGGACATCTTGGATATCAAAAGACTGTGGCAGCAGTCAAAAGCCATTATTTTTGGCCGGGTATGAAGAAAGAAATTGTTAAATACTTCGCCAGATGTATGGAGTGCTAGAAGGTTAAGGCTGAGCATAGGCACCCAGCAGGGTTGTTGCAGCCTTTACCCATTCCTGAATGGAAATGGGACGTGGTGACAATGGATTTTATCACAGGATTGCCCAGAACAAGCAAGCAACATGATTCAATCTTGGTGGTGGTGGAAAATCTTACAAAAGATGCCCATTTTATTCCACTGAAAACCACTCACAGGGAAACAGATGTTGTTGATATCTTTTTAAAAGAAGTTGCACATTTGCACGGAATTCCTAAGACAATTGTGTCTGATAGGGACCCAAAATTCACCTCGAATTTCTGGAAAGGACTGTTCAAGGGATTCAAAACAAATCTAAACTTTAGTACATCGTATCATCCTGAGTCTGATGGTCAGACATAGAGGGTGAACAAGGTAATAGAAGACATACTGAGAATGTATGTGATGGATAAACCATCAAGGTGGGAAGAATACCTGCATTTGGTAGAATTCGCCTACAATAATGGGTATCATGCATTATTGAAGATGAGCCCATTCGAAGCACTTTATGGAAGAAAGTGCAACACTCCAGTGAGCTGGGATAATCCAACTGATAGAGTAGTCGTTGGGCCTGAACTGCTCAAAGAGATGGAAGATTAAATGATAAAAATTAAAAGGAATCTGAAAGCTGCCCAGGATAGGCAGAAAAGTTACGCTGACAGTAACAGAACCCATAGAGAATTCAAAGTGGGTGACCATGTTTTCCTGAAAGTGAAGACTAACAAGAGTTCCCTGAAGTTGGGAAGTTGCGCCAAGGCATATCCATTCTTCCAGCCTTGCACCCCAACTCATTTTCACCTCTATAATGTCCCTTAGACTTGTGTTTCTGTATTAGGTGGAAATATTCTCCCAAGGAAACATGTATTCAGAAACCTACACTTATAGAGTTATATGCTCTCTCCAGATCTTCCCATTCTTCCTCAATGCCTCCATACCCAAAGGAATTTGTGTCCCTTGGTCGTGCCTCCAAAATGGTAGGCATATATGGACTAGGTGTGGTCCTGCTAGCTATGTGGGAATGAAAATGTGTGCCTATAAATGATTTGGGGTCCTCTACATGATCTTTGTGCCTAGATTCCTCATCATGACCTATTCTCCCCTGAGATCCACCAGCCCCTTGGTTTCCTCCAAAGAGAAGTGGTTCATTGCCATGTCTTTTCTCCATCAAGAAATGAGAGAGTATACCTTGATGATTGCGCTATTCCTCCATTATCGCTATCATTCTATCTTATCCTTTCTGAAAATTTGTAAAGGTTATCATTAGTTCTACTCGTCCCATAGATAAGTGATTCTGTATCTCTTCTAGGCTATGTTGCATGATAACCTAGTTTTTTTGTAGTGTATCATTCACTATTTGAATCACCCTTTCAACTAAAAGTGTTGCTTCTTCTGACACTACATTTTTTGTTTCATGAGTTTCCCCCATGCTTTCTTCTAGCTCTTTTGTTTATGGAATACCTAATACATGTTATCCCCCGCAACCTCTCCTCCTAGGAATTATATTTTATCACACGATGGAAAAGTAATTCGCTATGATACCACTTTAATGTTTCCAAGCAGATTCACTAGGAACTTAGGCATTTATTTATGATCTGTTTGTATGATTGTTTGAATATTTTTGCATGTTTAATTCTCAAGTTGCACTGGAGGTGTTTGGTTGAGTTTTATATCATACGATGGATGAATATAACACAAAAACAGATGGAAATAACAATATACAAGAATTATAATACAAGATAATTCCAAAATAAATTTAGATCTGACCTTTATTTAGTTAATAAGTTAACCGCCATACATGAGATCTACATATATGGAATAAGATAGTAGAGATATAGAAGTTTGGATCGAATATGCCACCAAGATTACAAAGATATGAATATGTGATTCCTCCTATTCCTTTAATAACAACATGTAAGTCAATAAAATATCAATATCTTTCCCTTGAAGCCTTGACACCTCCAGATCTGGCTAAGATGTGCCCCAACTGGCTGTAGCAACCTAGGAAATTCGAATTCCTTCAAGAAATATCTCAAACGCCTGTAAAATACTTCCAAACTATATATTTGTAGATGTAGAGTGCATATGAAGAGACCCCTCAGCCAAAATCATAGATATAATCCACCAATTCACTAAATACCCAAGGGACAATGTGCCCCTCTTCAAAAATTCTCCCAACAGCCACAATAAATAAATATGAAGAATAAACCCTCCAACAATAGATGAGAAAATGAATTATAAGGATGGAAAACCCTCCAAGAATGAGTTTTGCCTCAGATCTTGCTTCCACTGACCAAACCTAACTATTATTCCTCCAACAGTGCGCCCTACCTATAGAAAACCTCCATATCTATGCCCTCCTTCTTCAATATATTGTAGAAACCAATTTGTAGTTGAGTAGAATGGTGAAGGTGGAATATTTCACCACCTTGACCAAGCTTAGATTAGGAACAGAGGAATATTTCACCTCCTTGCTAATATCTAGGGTTTGTTTACTCAAAACCCTCAAAACATGAGCTGCATAGCTCAAGAAGCAATAAGAGAAAATGACATGAATCGAGAGTGAGGCTCCCTCCTCTCTCTTTTATACCTCCATATTCTAATTTTCACTTGAGTTACTTTGTTGATTCCTAAAGTCATCACTTTATCTTGTCCTCTAAGTCAAGTAACCTTTTTCTTTTGTTTTACCAAATTCATTTGAATAATATAACATTTAGCTCCTTAGTGACCCTGTTGCACCTCTTAGCCCCTTTTACCCATGAGACTATAGTCTAAAGGGGTGACTAGAATACTAATTCTTCCAATGTTCTTGTCAAGAAGAGGGGAACATTACACATATATATGGCGTGAGTTAGGCAAGCCAACACAACAAAACACTTGGGCAAGATTAGCACCAAGGTTCTGAGGAATATTCAGGAAAAGAGGGCAAAGCTCCCTCAAGGAGTCAAGTCACTCCACATATGACGACTTTTGCTTCCTTGAGGAGGGTCTTTGGACAGAGCTGTGGTGAAATTTATTTAGACTGAGTTTGTCAGGAAGAGTGATTTTGGAGTTGGGCAGTGTGTGCGATGGGGAGGAGTCTTATGATGAGGACGTGAGATAGACTCAGTCGCGATAGTATAAGGAGGATGTGAGACAACAAGGATGTTGATATTATGTTAGCTGCGAGAGGTATTAACCTCCATATGAAACCTTTGACTATAATAGAATATTTTGGAAGCAGTTGCAGCTAGGGTTTCTAATTTTGCAGTTATAACAAACCCTAAACCTAATTTCTTGGGAACTTTCAGTGAAGCATTGGACCTATTTTTTGGGTACTCTAGTGCACCCTAGCCTAGCGCACCCTCTGGTGCTCTCAGCCAACAAAAAATTCAAGTTTGAGTTTTTGGGTCAAAGTCAAAGTTTCACTGATCAAAGTCAAATTCAAAGGTTGATTGATCAAAGTCAAAGTCAAAGATTGACTTTTGGTCAAAATTGATTTTTGTGGTCAAATTTGAAATTTTAAGGTTTCTAGCTTGTTCTAATCATCGAACCTTTTTTATTCACTTTCTAACTTATTTTTTTCAAGATGGTGTGTAGTTTCATATTAGAAGACAAGCTGAACGATACTACAAATTTCAAAGGTATGCACTTGTATATTCTTTTCAAGTTATATTTCTCTCCGCGGTTTTGAACGAGAATAGTATTTCTCTGCGGTTTTGAACGGAAATAATATTTCTCTACGGTTTTGAATGGGAATAATATTTCTCTTTGCGGTTTTGAAATTATATCTTTGTTGTTTTGAACGGGAATAATACTTCTCTTTTTTTTTTCTCTTTTTATTGAGATTATATATCTAGGGTTTTCAATTATTTATTTATTTTTATTTTTTTCCTAGGAGATATTTTATTTCTAAGATTATATATCTAGGGTTTTGAACAAGAATAATCTCTGTAGTTTCAAAAATTATTTTTGGCTTCTTCAAAAGGTTGAGCATTTAGACATCTAAAATGATGTGAGTCACTTTTTACTTTGATTCAATTTTAATTTTACGTAAAGAGATTTAAATATATTTTATTTATTTTAAGTTTCAGAAGTAAAAGTTGATTTGAGAGATAAAGTTAATCAATAATAATAATTGTTACATCTTTTTTCTCTTCTTTTCAATATGAGCACTCCACCACCTATTCCAAAAACTCATCCTAACAGGGGGAGGCCCCCAAAATCACCCTAGAGATCCTTTACGATTATATGGAATCAGTAGAAAAAAAAAGAAGAGAAGAGAGAGATGCCAAAATCCAAATAGAGTTAGAAACATTAGAAAAAAGGAGTGAAGAAAGAGACGTAAAACTCCAAATAGAGCTAGAGGCAATGATTGATAAAAAAATTAAATATGTCATTCAAACTCAAATAGAGGATAGATTATTAGGGTTCAAGAGTGAATTGCAGACAATGAATGATAGAATTCAAGAAATGGAAAAACATAAACAATCAACCCAAGAAGGAGGGGTTGAAGAAAATCACAACTTGAGAGAAAAACTAACCAACAATTTGACCCTCAGTAATATGGAAAACAAATTGGATATCAAACCCATCAAAGAGGAAATGAATAAGTTAATCGAATTGGACCATGAGCGTAACAAAAGAGCCTTGAACCTCATAATTTTTGGTATAAAAGAACAACAAGAGGAGGATACGCTAGCAATAGTAAAAGAAGAATTAAAAAATAAATCACAAATTGATACAACTTACCTCATAGAAGCAAAGAGGCTAGGAAAAATAATTGATCACAAAGATAGGTTGATATGTGTCAAAGTAAGTTGTAATGACCATAAATATAGCATACTTAGTAAATATCCGAACTTAAAAGGGTCAAGAATATTTATAAATGAAGACCTCATTCACGAAGACCAAGCTGAATTAAGGAATGAAGTTCAAAAGGTAAAAGAAGCCAGGAAAGAAGGAAAATGGGCAATAATTAGAAATCGAAAAGCTATTGTTAGGGATAGAGACCAGAAGGATAATAATAAATAGGCATTTGGGACACTTGGGATCCTTATTTGGAATTGTTGTGGCTTTCCATGGCATAAAGGTCCTATGATAAGTTGGATATCGAGTGATATTGATAGTATTTGTCTAGTTGAAACTTGGGAGCATGAGGAGTCTAAGGTCCCTAACATGGAAGGATTTGTCTTATGGTCGGAATGGAACAAAAAATACCACCGTAGAGGGATAGGAGACATAGCTTGTTATATTAGCAAAATCATTTCTCCTCACATTCAACTTCATAAGATTGACCCTCTTAATCAATACATTTGGATAGAAATTTCAGACACCAATGCTAAGAATATGTATATAGCAATTTGTTATTTTGCACCTATTAATTCTACTTTTTATAAGAA
>ML777766.1:1149116-1202468 GCA_009831015.1 Picea engelmannii | reverse complement strand
AAAAGGATTATTGGGGGATGGAAAGCTTATTATGGGCTTGAAAACAATTGTAAATCAGTTGATCTTTGGAGTTGGGATAAGAAGAAACTCCTTTTTGAGACTCTTGTTACACCTGTTATTCTTTATGGATGTGAAGTCTGGGGTTGTAGTATCTCTCGTGAATCCTGGAGAAAGATAGAGCAAACACAAAAGAATTTTATGACATATAATCTCAAAAATAAAGGAAATACATCCTATCCCATCCTCCTCATAGAAACAAGTCTCTCCCCCATTGAGATCATGGCTATGACTAGATACCTAATGTATAAGTACAAGTTAAACAACATGGAAGACAAGAGGCTACCTAAAATTGCTTCAAAATCAAGTCATAACCACCATCGACTCAAGCGAGGATGGCATAAAGACACCTGGTCTTGGATAAACTATTGGGGAATCATGGAAGAAACTGTTTTGCAGAATAAAGATACTATTAAAAAAAATGTCAAATCAAAATTTAAGGAAAAAATGTGGTGTGATAAAGAGTTAGAGGAAAAAACAAAATTAAGGTATTATAAAGATGTAATCAACCCTAATCTATAAGATCAAAATTATCTATCTGTTTTACCAAGTGTAAAGAAAAAAAAAACATTGCTAAGATAAGAACAAATTCTCACGAGCTCCATAGTGAAACTGGGTGATGGTCAATTCCTAAAACTCCATGGGATGAAAGAGTGTGTCACCTTTGTGACACTAAGAAGGTTGAAGATGAAAAACACTTACTCTTAAATTGTCCAGCCTATACCCATATTAGATCTCATTTTCAAAATATTGATCACACTACCAACCTTCCTAACCTCTTAACTCAACAAAAGTATGGTGATCTTGGAAAGCTTCTCTTAATGCTTTTCGAGCACAAAAACAAAATTCTAAAGAATCACAAGTAATCACTTACCCTCTTAAGGTCTGATAGACCAATTAGGTCTTAGTGAACGTTAATCATCATCATCATCATCATCATCATCCAACAAAGCATGAGTGTGTTTGTAGGGGATGTACAAGAGATCTTGTCCAAGAAATGAAGACTCCAGGTTTGATTATTTAAAATTGATATGTCTCTAGTTGTTATGGCATTATTATGATCTTATGTTGCATCCTTATCTATTGAAGTTATGGTCATTATACTAACCCCTTAATACTAGATATGCACTTGTTGATCTCTTCTTTAGGATATATTCTTGTTCTTATGTAAATGATCATTGTTTACAAGATGAAGTTGATCTCCTTTAGGAGATGTTCTTGGTTACTGACCTAGACTCTAGGCAGGATATCTTCCATGGAGGATACCGTGGAGATTTGGTTGTTCTTGTTCTTTGTTCCAGGTAGGTCATAAGAGATAAATCTGAGAGGGAGTCAGACTCAAAGGGAGACGATGATCAAGAAGAAGTCAACATAGTTTTGCGACACTTTGCAGAATGCAAAGGGGCATGCAACAGATGGAAGTATTGTCCGAGGATTCTCTTAGATAGAGCGAGTTGATTTCACAGTTTGAGATCAAGGATCTTGACTGAATATATTGGGATTGGAAGCATGGATGACACCACATGATATCCTCAGTTAGGAGACTGAAGAGGTTTATCATGATGGATAGGAAGTACATGGCCACACCTATGATAACACATCTGAGGAAGTTGTATGATAAGATAGGCATTTTCTTTGTAGAGAACACCTTGTGCTAGTATATGGTTGAGCCATGACCGTATTATTAGGTTACAACACAACATGCAAGTACCTATGTTGTGGTACAAATAAATATGATTGATATCTGATGATGAAGTATGGTTGTCGAGATATACATTTTTTGGATTGGAAGTGTAGAAGACAGATCTAGCACCTAGGGTGCTACTTCATCTTGGGATCGAGAAGGATTTTCAGACAAGCAGGGAAGCATATATCTAAAGCACTCAGTCATATATCATAGCTAGTGACGCAAGATATGAAGTAGGGTGGGTTTTCGAAGGATATTGTAGGACTTCATCAGAGACATGGTGCAGGAAGGAGCAGTGAGGCTCCATCACTTATCCACGGATGAGAAGATAGCTGACATTTTCACTAAACCTATGTCTAGGACAATCTTGGAAAGAATGAAAATATTTTTCCGGGGGAGTATTGATGATTGCAACATCGTTTCGATATTCCAAGATTGATCAGACGGACTTGATCATGTGGTAATAGGCCCAAATGTAATCTTTGGCAGACCAAAGATTCGAGTTGCTACTAGATCTCCTATGTGTGAATTTCATCGGGCCTTGAAACTCTCATGATTAGGTGAGTAGTTAACTCATGAGTAGGTGAGCAGCCCCAATAAGCATCAGGGTGACTCTATATCCACAGGAACTGGAATGCTGACCACAGGAGATAGGGAACATCTACATCCAGAGTAGATGTGCCCTGACGTAGTCTTCGACCGAATGAAGACTCAAGGTACTTGAGGTGAAATTCCACATGTATGATAGCATTGAGTTGAATGCATTCATGGAGTGATCCTATAAGAGGATCACCATGAGGTGTTTGCGGCTCCGATGTGGTCATAATTATGATCATGGGACAAGAACAACTTGAGGTACTAGACACATGTGTCCAATAACATCGAGCTAAATTCATTCATGGAGTAATCCTATGAGAGGATCAACTATGAGGTGAATGTGGCTCTGAATTCTTGTCATGGGACAACAATGACCCGAGGTGCTAGACACGTGGTGGTGGAGATGGATCATCAATATAGATAAATGAGGCTCATGGATATTGTTATGATATGTTTTTGATGCCATATTGATACCAGATGATGTTGATAGTAATGATGATACTCATGACATGGGTGGTCACGTCATGCAGGTGTAGCCCATGATGATGATTGTGACACACACTACGAGGTGTATCTCTAGTGTTCTCTAGTGGGTTGTGGCCCCTAGATGAGTTTTACATTTCCACATGGGTATAGCCATGTGTGACGTGATGATTTTACATGTAGAATGGTCTACAAGACTATGAGAGTCTTTCCCATGCCATGTGAATATGGATGGATGTGTTTGATACCATTAATACCTCCCTATCTAAGAGGGAGTGTTGATATTATGGTAGTTGTAGGAGGTATTAATATCCATATGTAACCTTTGACTAGAATAGAATATTCTGGAAGCAAGAGAAACACTAAAAATATGTGTGAAAACCCTAGAAGACATGTTGACTCAGCAGAATATATAATATTAAGATATTATCCTCCAAGAAGACAATTCGCCCTGGATAGGTGAGAGAATCAATATAAATAGAGGACGTTTGGGCTCATTTTTTCACTCAATCACACACTCTCAATCACCCAGAAACACTACACAAGTTTGGAGGAGGAGAAACAACAACTACAATTGCACGATTTTCTCTTGTTTAGTCTTTCTGGTATTTTTTCTTATGCACTACCCTTGGAGAAGGTGCACTCTCTTGGTTATCTGTTGGTTTTGGTGTGGCTTCCTGTAACCATTCTTTTTGTCAAAGGTTAAGGTGCTCGTGGGTGGATTTTATTGATGATTACAGTTGTGTGAGACATCCTCCAAGACACAGACTGAGTGAGTTGGCTTGAGAGAGAGCCCATGAGTTGGGTGTGCCCATGGGATGGGTGTGTAGTTCCTCTCTGAGACGGATATGGAATGTTGTGTGCCCCTGTGTAGGGAAGATTCCCATGAGTTGGGTGTGTCGTTCTCTCTGAGACAGATATGAAACACTGTGTACCCCTGAGAAGGGAATATGCCCATGAGATGGGTGTATCGTTTGAGATGAAAAGATGTGTACCCCTGTGAGGGGTGAAGGATCCCATGTGATGGGTTTACTGTTCTCCTATGTGCAGAGAGTTGAGATGATATGATACTCCAGATGATTCTCATGTGAGACTCAGAGAGATAGATATATGTTGAGTAGGATTCTTGTGGCTGAGCATTGGCGGACGTGATCCTAGTGGTTGAGCACTAGTGAGTGTGTATCCTGATTATTCTCATATCAGAGATAGTGAGATAGAGATCTATTGACTTGGACATCCCTGTGGCCGAGCACATGTGGGCGTGCCCCTAGTGGATGAGCACTAGTGGGTGTGTGATATCCCTTGCTATATTTTCTAAGAATCAGACTAACCTATAACCCTAATTGTGATGTAAAGGGTACAGGTCGGCCCCACCATAAAGTGAAAGATAATTAATGTAAACGATAATTAATATGCTAATTATTAATTATATTTTGAGTTATTGAGGTCAGCCATGTTGTGCCACTAGATACCACTTTTGATGTGTCCAGTGTAATATAAATAAAGGTGATTTCTCCATTGAGGAAACACAACACACATGTGAGTTTGGAAATTTCAGCAAGTACTTGTTATAGGGATGAAGTGCACACCTCTCTTGGGCATTAGTCTTCTAGGTTTTGTGAGCACCCTTTTGTGTGCTAAGTTTATGGTGTGGGAGGTATTTCTCTTGAAGAATATAGCAAAGGATTGCATGGGTTTTATTCCCTTGTTGAGAAGGGTTTCCCAGGATACTTCTTGTGTACTTGTGCATGGTATTTCTTTTTGTGATCTTGGTTACTACAACAAATTGTTTATGGTGTAACTGCAATTGTCTATGGTGCAACTAAAATGCTAAAATTGGAATAAACCTCATGCTTGAGCTTAGACTACTGAAAAATCAACATGGTATCAGAGCATAGGTCTTGAAGAACCCATTGCACAAGCATTCAAAGCTAGACGTCCTTTTCTTCTGCAGTTTCGTACAACCTCTAGGGTTTGTTGCAATTCCGTACGACCCTCCTTTTCTGAGGTGTTTCAACACCTTAAACTTGGAACCTGGGGATAAAATTTGTACAGGAGTGTATGGTCTCCTTTAGAGCACCTCCAACAAGCTTCAGATTGCATTTTCGAGCATTTTGTATTTTTGTCCCTAGGGTTTCTAGGGTTTCACAATTTTCTGCTGAAATTTCAGATTTAGGGTTTCTGCAGCCCATTGAAGGATCTCTTCAGATCACTAGTGTTCTTCTAAATTTCAATGCTTATTGTTGGCATTCATAAGCCCAACAAAACCTAAGGTTTCTAACCTAGCCTGGCCATTAGATTTATATCCCAGTTGACAAGGGTTTGTGAAGAATCTAAAATATGATGAACACAACTATGATGGAAGACATTCTTGATGAATCAAGAAAACACAATTCCTGGAAGCCAAGAGTTCAGAGAGATGAAGACATCAACATTTCAGCACTCTCAGGTATGGTTCCTACTAATGATGATACTTGGTTAATTGACAGTGGTGCCTTCGGGTACATGACCGGTTTTAGAGATCACCTAACTAATGTTGTTGAGAAAGAGACCAATCTACATGTTGTACTTGGAGACAATTGCAGATATAATGTGAAAGGGGTTTGACCTTCTACCTTCCAACTAGATTCTGACATGCAGCTTCAGCTAATTGAAATACTATATGCACCTAGGATGAAGAGGAACCTTGTCTTCATTTCTGCCTTAGAAGACAAAGGCTACAAGATTACCTTTTCTGAAGGAAGAGTTCTTACATGGCACAAGGGCTCACATATAAATTATTCCAAAGTAATTAGTGTTTGAGAAAGCAACTTATACAGATTGACCATCGGACCAGTCCAGGCCCTGTTACATGATACTATCAACTTGAGTGAGCTATGGCATAGGATACTTTCTCACATTCATTATAGAGCTCTCCCAACTCTAGGGAAAATGGTAACATGCCTTCCATAGACACAAATTCAACATAAAGGTGTTTGAAAAGGTTGTGCTCTTGGCAAGAATGTTAAAGGGTCCTTCTTGAGCAGTGACAATAGATCCAAAGAAATCTTGGACTTGATACATTCATATGTGTGTGGGCCAATGACTGTTGCCTCCCTGGATGGATATTTGTACTATGTACTCTTCATAGATGATCACTCTCAAAAAACTTGGATTAACTTCTTGAAGAACAAGGATGGATTCCTTTCAAAATTTCAAGAATTCAAATCTCAGGTTGAGAACTTGATCGAAAGAAAGATCAAGGTACTAAGATCAGATAATGGAGGAGAATACACCTCCAAGGATTTCAAAAATTTATGTATTGAAGTAGGGATCAAGAGGGAGTACACAATTCCTTGCAACCCTCAACAAAATGGGGTTGCAGAGAGGAAGAAAAAAACTATCATCGAGGCAACCAAAGCAATGATACATGATCAGAGCCTACCTATGACTCTGTGGGAAGAAGCATGCATGACAACAATATATGTTCAGAACATGAGTCCTCACCAGATCTTGAAGAAAATAACTCTAGAAGAATCCTTCGTCGGAGTGAAACCTGATATTGGACACTTCGGGATATTTGGGTGCCCAATATATTTTCATGTACCCAAAGAGAAGAGATCCAAGCTAGACCCTTCAAGGAGAATGGGTACATTTGTGGGATATAGTGAATCTTGAAATGCATATCGGATCTACATCCTTGGTAAGAGACGTATTGAGATAAGAAGAGATGTTACCTTTGAAGAAGAGATATCCTTTCAAAGATCCAGAGAATCTCAGATGGATATTGATAGTGAGACAATACCTTCTCCCCCTTTAGCAGTTCAGAGGGAAACAAACATTATTCCAATTGATCCATTTTTTCCAATCGATCCATTTTTCTAGTTGATATGCCTAGAGATATTGCAGTAGGGAATAAAAGGCCTGCATGGGCTTGACAAACTCTGTAGAAGGTAGAGGGACATACAACCCCTCAAGGCACATCCCGAGAGAGAAAGAGACCAAAGATATTTTCGAGCTACCTTTAAACCATGAGCCACATCATTGATTCTAAGCCTTCTTGTCATGGAGAAGCAACAAGTGAACAGGTATGGAAAGATGCCATGACAGAAGAATACAAGTCTGTCTTGAAGAATGATGTATGAGATATCGTTCCGAGACCAGAAGGGAATTCTGTAGTGACTTCCAAGTGGATCTATTAGATCAAACATCCAGTTGATGGAAGTATCGATAAATAAAAAGTGATATTTGTAGCCAGAGGATTCTCACAAGTAGAGGGAGTTGACTATGATGAGACATTTTCTCCAGTAGCTCGATGCACTTCCATATGTACTTTCATTGCACTAGATGCATCCATGGGTTGGAAACTACATCAAATGGATGTAAAGACAACTTTTCTCAATGGTGAGATTCAGGAAGAAGTTTATATCAAGCAGCTAGAAGGATTCATAATACACAACGAGAAATATCATGTGTGCAAGTTGAATAAATCCCTATATGGACTAAAGCAAGCACCTCGTGCTTGATATGAGAAAATGGATGGATTATTGATGAGTTTGGGCTTCAACAAGAGTGTTGTTGATCAAAACCTACATTATCACATTGTTGGCAATGAGTGCTTAATATTGGTCCTATATGTGGATGACCTATTCCTCATCGGTTTAGAGAGACTCATTGCTGAATGCAAACAAGGATTGACTGCTAAATTTGAGATGAAGGATATAGGTATGATGCACTACTTCTTGGGACTAGAAGTATGGCAGAGGACTGATGATATTTTCCTGAGTCAAGGAAAATATAAAGTGGATATATTAAAGAAGCTCGGTATGACAATGAAAATACATGCCTACACCAATGGTGATGGATTTGAATGAAATGAATGATGTCGATTCAAGCGATCCACACTTGTACCGACAACTGATTTGATCACTGATGTATATGGTTAACACCAGACCTGATATATGCTATGCAATGAATGTACTTAGTCAGTTCATGATTCAGTTGAGACAGACTCACTAGATAACAACGAAACATGTATTGAGATACCTACGAGGCACAGTTGGATATGGCCTGAGATATTCCTCTAGTGTAGACTTGATTTTGCAGGGATATGCCGATGCAGATTGGGTAGGGAGTGCAGTGGACCGGAAGAGCACATATGGTTGTTGTTTTACCTTGGGGTCTACCATGGTTTCCTGGTGTAGCAGGAAACAAAGCTCTGTGGCCTTGAGTACCGCAGAAGCAGAGTATATAGCCTTGAGTGTGGCAGCCCACGAAGAAGTGTGGCTTCGCAAGCCTATGACATTTATTTGATCATGAGATGGATCCTACCATTATTCATTGTGATAACCAGAGCTGTGTGAAGTTCTCTGAGAATCTTGTGTTTCATGATAGATGAAAACACATTGAGATAAAATATCATTATGTTAGAGACATGGTGCAGAGGAAAGAAGTACACGTGCAGTACCTTCCTACCCATGAGCAGATTGCAGATATCTTCACCAAACTGCTTGCCAAGATGAAGTTCGAGTACTTTCGTGAGAGACTTGGCCTAGTAGAGAATGCCTCCCTAGCTGAGAGGGAGTGTTGATGACTACAACCAAGATGAAGTTCGAGTACTTCTGTGCGAGACTTGGCCTAATGGAGAATGCCTCCCTAGCTGAGAGGGAGTGTTGATGATTACAACTATGTGAAACATCCTCCAGGACACAGACTGAGTTAGTCGACCTAAGAGAGATCCCATGAGTTGGGTGTGCCCCTGAGATGGATGTGTAGTTCCTCTCTGAGATGGATATGGAACGTTGTGTGCCCCAATGTAGGGAATATGTCCATGAGCTGGGTGTTTCATTCTTTATGAGATGGAGATGAAATGTTGTGTTCCCCTGAGAAGGGAAGATTCTCATGATGTGGGTGTATTGTTTGAGATGAAATGATGTGTACCCCTGTGAGGGGTGAAGGAGCCCATGTGATGGGTTTACTGCTCTCCTCTGTGCAGAGTGTTGAGATGATTCTCTTGTGAGACTCAGTGAGATAGATATTTGTTGAGTAGGATGTTCATGTGGCTGAGCACATGTGGACGTGATCTTAGTGGTTGTGCATTAGTAAGTGTGTATCATGATGATTCTCCTGTGAGACACAATGAGATAAATATATGTTGACTTGGACGTCCCTGTGGCTGAGCACAATTGGACGTGCCCCTAGTGGTTGAGCACTAATGGGTGTGTGAGATCCCTTGCTATATTGTCTAATATTCAGACTTACCTATAACCCTAATTGTGATGTAAAGGGTACAGGTCGGCCTCATGATAAAGTGAAAGATAATTAATGTAAAAGATAATTAATATGGTAATTATTAATTATATTATGAGTTATTGAGGTTGACCCTATTGTGCCAATATATACCACTTTTGATGTGTCCAGTGTAATATAAATAAAGGTGATTTCCCCATTGAGGAAACACAACACACATGTGAGTTTGGAAATTTCAACAAGTACTTGTTCTAGGGTTGAAGTGCACACCTCTCTTGGGCGCTAGTCTTCTAGGTTTTGTGAGCACCCTTTTGTGTGCTAGGTTTATGGTGTGGGAGGTCTTTCTCTTGAAGAATATAACAAAGGATTGGCTAGATTTTCTTCCCTTTTTGAGAAGGGTTTCCCAAGATACTTCTTGTGTACTTGTGCATGGTATTTCTTCTTGTGATCTTGGTTACTGCAACAAATTTTTTATGGTGTAACTGCAATTGTTTATGGTGCAAGTAAAATGCTAAAATGGGAATAAACCTCATGCTCGAGCTTAGAATACTAAAAATTCAATATCTTTATGCGTATGGTTGGGTGAAAATGGTGTAGCGTTGTCTGTGGTTAAATGGGCACAATATTCTAAAAAGGGAGGCAAGTCAGACAACTTGGAAAAACTTGTGTCTTATGTATGAGCCAAGTGCTCTCTTCTTGTATCAATGCATTGTATTGTACACTGTTGTAACATCATGTATAATAATAATAGTTGTATAGGTGTTAGGCACCTTTGGTGCCACCCAACCATACTCGTGTCTCTTTCATGTGTATATATGTTCTTGATTCACATATCTGGATAAGTATAGAATTGTTAATTGCATATGTTAAATATCACAACTGTTTGTAATGAAGTGTGCACGGTTGGGTGGGAACCTTTATGAAAAGGAGTTAATTTTTTAATCTTGACTTTCCAAGTAGCTTAAGGCATAGTTATAGAGAAACCTTGAATGAAGAGGCGTAGTCCAGACGAAATACCCTCGATTTGTTTTAGTCACCGAGTTGGATACGACGCAGTGCCAAGCGACTTGGGTACGCCAAGTCATGTTGGATCCCCGGGCAGATTGTGGGGGAATGACACCAACCAATTAGTATTCTTAGACAATCCATCTACCACTACAATAAAATAAAGAGATAAGTGACAACATTTTCCTGGGCCTATTATGGTTTGGAATAATGGAGTGGTCATGCTAATGATAAGGATGTAAATGAAAATGATGGGAGCCATTATTCACACCAAAAAAATTAGCCAAAACATAATTTACAAGTTTGTGAGCAAAGCATATTGCTATAAAACGTGGGAATGAAATTTCCTTGTACTACTTTTAGTAAAAGATTTGAAAATTTTTAGGTTGGGTCACTTTTCAATCTTTATTGAGGGATAACATGTTCTTAATTGTTCTTGAATCCTATTAGAAGGAAATTCCCTTCCTTTTTATGTATTATCCAACATCTCCCCATTTATTACCATGTAGGGTCCATACTAGCAACTAGAAGGAGAATGAATCTTTGACAATGTTATTTGTTTCATTTCTCTCAATAATGAAAGCAGTGACCCAAGTTTGTGGATAAAGAGAATTCATAGGGTCAAGATGTCCAAGATTATTTTAATCAAAAATTGATTCTACTTAATAATGAACTTAAACTTTTGTACTTCTTTTCTTGAAAAAAATGTTATGCTTTAGCCTTAGGACAAGAAGAAATTAGATGGTCGTAATCAAATTAAACAAGTTATGTAGGAAAAACAAGTATTCATAGTGTAAAAATTGGGTCCAATTGCGATCATTACCATATATTGAGAGTATTGTAGGAAGACCCTTCTCAAATTAGCTTCAATGTGGATCTTGAGCAAGGAGAAAAGTTGGCAAGTTTAGCCTAACAAGTGCTAGAGAAACAAACTTACCCAAGGGTCTTAGAGTGTTTAGAATTTCCACAAGTGGATTGGCATTCCAAGAGGTGAGTTGGTGATTCCCACTCAAATTGAGATTGAAGATAACAATTACATGATTCATATTCAAATTCATATAGGAAAATGATCGCAACTCCCATCCCCCAATATATATCGACATTACTCTTTATTATGATGTAATTAAAAGACACATGTAATTCTTGCGAGTTATTTATGGTTACAATTATACACATCTTTGACTCTTAAATTGAGTTCAATTTTATGGGAAACAACATAAAGTCATCTAATTACATGTGTGTAGTTCCTCAATGGAGTACATTATTGCAATTACTACATCAAATGTGGGAGAATATGTACCCTACCACCTAGATGTAGGATTATCATCTCGTAGGAGTTGTACATACCAAAAAACAAAAGACATGTACAAATACTTTAGAATTATGTTTACCAAAAATTTGTCAATTGTAAAATTTATACATAATCAATAAAAATACAAAAAAAAAAATTTAGTAACCTCATCCAAGAATTCATCCTACAAAGGAATCTTTTACATCCCATAATGAGTATTCTCACAATGAGAGCTTCGATGAGGATCAACTAGAGTGGAACTAGAATGGATAGCCTGGGCATATGTCATACTCGGTCTATAATCAACAACGCGGACTAAAGGCCCTACACCTAGTGGTCAAACATCCCCTAAGGATGGATCCCAATAGGGCGTTTCCATAAATATGCTATGTTGAAGTAATCAATGCGTCAATAACAAGATTATAGTACTAGTGGCATGAATCATATCTCCATGTTGAGGTGCATGAAGGGAGTTGGGGGAGTTAGGCAAATTCCTAGGAGGGGGAAACCCTATCAATGGGTTATTTCTATCCCTTACTTAGTCTTGAGTAGATCCAAGAGCAACCCCTTGGAATTCACCAATGCCAAAATAATTGACATGGAGACCCAAAATAAACTCGACCTATAATTTATAAGGAAAATACCATGGAACCTCCCTCTTAGTGAAGGGATGTTAACCAAATACCATAAATCACCTATCCATCCAATGATATTTTGCACTAATCCATGTAAATATGCCTCTTTCTGGGATCAAGGGGTTGATTAGTTCTAGGGTCAATAAACAATTAAACAATTATATCTTTTAAAATTTATGTAATTTGTATAATTTAACAAATACAAAAATGAGATTTGTATTAAAACCTACTTAGAAATGAGAGATCATCTATTGGAAACATCGAGTTCCAATGATTTCAATCTCCATCCTCACTAATTTTTGGCCAAATTAACAACAAAACGTGCTCTTAATTGGGGAAAACAAGTAGAAGAACACATCGCTAGTTGAGAAAAATAATGGAGAAATGGATACATTATTTTGATCTTTCTTTCTATACACAAAAATGCACACACATTTTAACTTGTGTGTTCTTTAAAAGTCAGCAAGCATTTTTAATGCATGCATGTTCCTTTGTTCCTTTCATATATAAAAATGGCATGCTTCTAACTAAAAATAACATGATTCCAACTATCCATGAAGCAAAAACACATACATGTGCATATTCCTAAAACTTAAGAGAAATCCTAAAATTCATGAGTACCAACTAATATGGAAAAACAACTTTGTACACTCACCCATTAAAGAGTGATGCACATTGATGAAAAAGTGGAGGGAGTCTCATTCCCAACCAAAATACTTTCATTTTATATAGATGAAGAAAATAGATGGAAAGAAAGACTTGAAAATATACATAATATATACTACTTTGATTTTTATTTGAAATCTTTAGTTTATATATATATATATATATATATATATATATATATATTTAACATGAATTTATTTTTATAATTAAATATATAAATTTGATAAAAAAAAATTGCAATTCCAATAATTTTGATATAACCAAATTCTAATGAAAAATTTTCATTATATATATAAAGTGTGTGAATTTAGTTAATATGTATAGCGGTGGTTTAACAAATACATTCAAGACAAGGTACTTCATCTCACAACTACCATCACAATAGCACTTGGGACATACATATACTGTTGAGGGATCCTGAAAGACAGGAATTAGGAATTGGATGATAATTATGTTGCATCATCTCCAATTTCTTGTGCACTGACTGCCATGCCCCGTGATCGATCAATGGATGACGACCATGGACCAAACTTGACCCAGCCTTCTTTTATTTTAACTGGTTTGGTTTATGAAGGCAGGTATACCCAATTCAATAACTCTACTAGCTATCTAATTAATGGCTATCATCATGCTTTGGCTTTGTGCATTAGCGTGGGTCTTCATGTATATATACACAGAAACGAACCACATACTGCAATATCTCAATTGCTTATCATCTCATCTCATTACTGGACTACTTGAGGCTTGGCTTCAATACTGACTTATACTCAGTACCGGCAGTTTGCCATTTTTATTTTGAAGAATGGAGCGTATTATTTACAAGTGCAGGAGGAAAAATACTCGTGCCCTACTTCTTCTAATGGCGGTCCTACTTTTTGTGGGGATGAGCGGCAATGCAAATGTTGCTGCTGCCAGCAGAAAAATGAAGACGGAACATGTAGAAGTCAATAATGATGATTCTGCTGCTCCTCCAGTTCCTCAGCCTGAGCCTGCACCTGAGCCTCAGCCTGAGCCTGCAACGACGACCGTGACCTTCTTCATGCACGACGTAGTTGGAGGACCGAATCCCACAGCCAAGCCCCTCTCCGTCTCAGGAGGCAGCAGCACCTTAATTAATCCCAATGGATTAATACCGCCTATTACTTCTGCGGGAGGCCTAGGTAATCTTCCCTTTCAAAATAGCGGTCCTCTCCCAATAACCTTTCCAAGCGGTGCACTTCCCCAGAGTTCTCTGCTCAATGGCCAGTTTCCAGCTACTTCCATTAATCCAAACGGATTTGTCTCCCCTACTAATCCTTCTTTTGTGAATGGAGTCGGCCCCATTATTCCTGCAGCTACTAGTGCAGGCTTTCTTAATCCCTTACTTCAGAACGGCCCGGTTCTCCCGTTAACGTTTCCAAATGGCTTTGTACCATCTTCTTCCGCTAATACTCTCCTCAATGGAATCGGCATTAATAATCTTAATGGCCAGAACCAGTTTAATCAATTCCCAGCCAGTCTTAATTTTCCTTTCAACTCCCAGCAGGGTATTCCCTTAATCAATTCTCCTAATTTACTGAACCCTAATTCACCGTTGCCTGGAGCTGGAACACTGGGTACAGTCCCACTCCCATTGAACCAGCAGGGTGGTCAGGGTCTGGGCAGTAGTAGTAATGAGGTTATAGTGATTGAGGACCCGTTGACAGAAGGGCCTGATGAGTCCTCTGCTTTGGTGGGCAAAGGGGAGGGATATTACATACCCTCTGCTCAAGACCCCAAGACCCTCCTCATGACCTTCACCGCGAAATTCGAGGAAGGATCGGAGTACGAGGGCAGCAGCATCGAGTTCTCTGGCGAAGACAACAGTGCATTGCCTGAGAGGGAGATCGCAGTGGTTGGGGGAAGTGGTAAGTTTCAAGACGCGAAAGGCCACGCCCTCATCGAGACCGTTTCCAACAGTGCTGATGTAACTGTGCTGAAGTTCACCGTCAAGCTCACCTACTAGCTGCATATCGCATCTCATGTCTTATTTTCATTGTGTAGTCGATGTGAATCTCGTTAGCTTTTATGTGTAAAAGAATTATGAAGATGTTGGACATGCTCTTATGTGTGTGATAGTATGTATAAACTGTTCTTTTTGAAGGAGAATGATCATTCACATCCATCCATCTGAATGAGCTCCCATCATAATTTTAGGGAGGTTAAGTGACTAATGTTAACTCCAAGTTTTTTATTTTTTTTTTATATAATAAGTTTTGGTTTTTGTAATAAAAAGGTTAAATCATAAATGCTTTATAATTTTGCCCTGGCAGGCAAGGGATATGGTATTCAATTTGCCTTTGTCTGTGTTAATTTGCTTTTGACTAAAAATATGTGTGAAATACTTAATGTTAAACATAATATATATATATATATATATAATAATTTGTTTTTCTAAAATCTAGTTGGTTAATATGTTTGAGGTCTTATGGTAATTCAAAGTTTAGTATTATTGAACTTTGGAACCTTAGCCTATAGGATGAGAGAGGGAGAATTTGTACATAATGCCAGCTATGTTTGGTCTTTAAGTAGGAAAGAGTTAATTATATCGACCACGACCCTTAATGACCATTGTATTTTGATATTGTGTGCATAACTTTGTTTTGTTTTGTTATTAATTTACACATGATTAAGATTATTATACTTATCATATTCTATATTACTGTATAGATATGTTACTGCCACAATCATGAATCATTGCACCATACTTAACTATCCTACGAAGCTATTCTACGATGCATGCAAATAGTATTCAGAATCAAACACATAAAAACAAACAATACAATATTTCATAACATATTTTTGCCATTCCTTTATTCATCCTTCTCAACCTTCGACTGCTACATTCAAGAACTCTATAACTCAATATCAATCAACAATTACCATACTATAGCATAACCTAATCTATCATAACAAAACTTCATCAGAATAGTACTAGCTAAACCCGCAACAATAACAACAACGATGACGACAAACCCCTAATCTCCCAACCCGTTACATATTTATACCAAAAGATAGGGCTAAAAACCCTAATCTATTCATCTAAAAAATATCCCATTACAATGCATGGCCAGCTCAGTTAACCGGTTGTTCGACATATTTCTTCTTCTTTTCATCCTTCATGCTACTTTTTTGTTGTTCTTCTATTTCTGGAATGTTGGGCTATCATTCTCTTGTTATGTTTTATTTCCTTGCTTTATTCTTCTAGATTTTTTCTTCGAGTTACATGTTGTCTTCCTTTTGTGCACTTTCTTCCTTCTACACACTCTCCTGTTGGATGTGCCTCAGTTGCGTGCTCTCTAACTTTCCTTCTTCCTCCGTGCACTTTTTATATACTTAGGATTTTTCCTCAAAACTTTATCCAAAATGCAAAAACTGTTTTCAAGACTGCTTGTCCAACAGGCCCCCAACACCCACTTGTGGCAAGTCACAACTAAAACCGCACACATGAAACAAGTTAAAAAAAAATAGTGGAACATTGAACATAGAGCACAACAACAACAACAAATAATACTAAACGATAAATTTAGTCACACATAACAACTCCCCATGGTCATTTGGGCATAAACGCAAGCTAATAAGCAGAGCATTGACAACAACCATGGGTTGTTGTGAGGAATAATAAACCAATTGGGAACTAATCACTTGTCATATGTGCAATTTTCTTTATTGATGTTGTTTATGGTATTGGTATTATATTTTCTAAATTATATATGTTAGATAGATATTATTGTCGTTGGGCGTCATTTCCTTGCTCATACTAATATAGCTAGGTAGATATAGTTATCTATTAGATAACAATACCTATATTCTTATAAGCTTGCCACTATTTGCTTATTATGTAAATATGAATGCATTTGCTGGCCCAATATGCCGTTTCCTGGAATCGATATCGAGAACTTGTGGATGGATTCAATGCATGTTAATTATCGACTATAATTCAACTCAATTTTCAACATGGAAAAAAAATAGGAGAATGGTATGACACTCCTCTTGATTCCACCCAAGACATACATCTATCTATCTCTTGGACCAAAGAATTACAAATAAACAAACCTCTTAAGTCTTTTGGACATTCCATCTTGCCCTAGACTATTCTTCCCCACTTAGGCATTAATTTAATAGGCTCGATATGTATAAGACCAACTTGTTCAATTTTATATCTTTAAATAATCAAACAATATACAAACCTCTTTTATTTGTATTGAGTGAACAATTATTTCCTTCCTGGTAAAGAAAAGCATATTTACATGTCCTTGTCATGTATTTTACAAGCATGTTGTATTTTTATTGAGTAAACAATCATGCTAATAACAAAAAAGAGTACATCAACGATTTGCATTGCATTTGCACCATACTAAAATCTATTTACTTTGCTAAACTACTTTGTTCAATGTAGACTACATGAAAAAAAGGATCAACACTTTAAAAAAATAAGAGAAAAACAAACATGGAAAGAAAAACAAAAAGGTACATATTTCTAACCTTATATGTATTTTATTAATTTGCATTTCATGTCTCATTTCTTAATATTCTATATTTCATGTTCTTCTTACCTAATAATTTATTTCCTTTTCCACTACATTTTGTGCACCACCTTGGCATCAAAAGAAGAAGAACAATTGAAGGAGAAGAAGAAATTATAAGTGACAGAGAAGGAGAAGAAATTATAAGTGATAGAGAGGAAGAAGAATGTAACATCTCGCTCTTGCGCACACATGATTTGACTTATTCTTTGAGGACACTTGTGTGCAAGTGATCCAGTTCATTATATGATTGTCTGTTTCACTTATGGATTATGATGATGTTGTGGATATAATGATATGCTATTTGATTATATATGTATCAACAAGTGCTATTGATTGGTTTCTCCTGAGTGTGCAGGACTCTTGACAGATTGAGGATGTTGATGGCATTGTTGGACCTCCTTGGACTTTGGATCGAGTCAGGGAGTGGACTGTATATGGTTTGATTATTTATGTTATTGCTTGTGTGACATATGACTGGTATATTATGATATTTTTTATGGATCGCTGACATGTTTTGTTGATGTATGCAGGGTGACGATTGCTTGCTAATCAGACTCACATTTGGAGTAAAGGGGTCATGCACGCCAACCAGAGATATTGAGGGAAAGGTGTCGCAGTAGCTCTGCCACAACCTACTAGCACTCATGTCATGGCTTGAACTTTAGCTTAACGATTACCTAGTTCGAGAGATCCACGATGTCGTGAGCGAAGACTGAGACAGTCGCTCACGAAAATTCTAAGGGGCACGTAATAAGGCAGGGTCCTTATTCCTTAGAGGCCCTTAGTCTCCCACAAGGTCGCCTGACGGAGTATTGACTCCAAGGGTTGGACGTCTACCAAAATCATTCAAAAGGCGAGTGGCACCCTTGGAGCACGTAGTGCGTCTTGAAGGGCACATTGCATAAATGAAACGTGAATAAAGGCGAGTGGCACCCTTGGAGCACGTAGTGCATCCTAAAGGGCATGCCACAATTTTTAACACTGGTGAGTTAATGAACCTAGGTACCTAGAAAACAATATCTTATTTTGACTTGGTAAGCCTTGAAATAAATGTTGTATGAGTAAAGTTTAAAAATTATAAAATTTCCCTTAAAAACAATTTTGTTAATCTTGGTTGAAATTAGAACATAGGTCTAAATGGGGTATAAGGACTAAAAAAAACTAATTAATCAATTAATAAAAGAGGGATGAAGAAAAATCAAACTTAAAAATTAAAGGAGAAAGAATTTATCAAAATTTTAATTGTTGGTTATGTGCAAAAACTTGTTAATTTAGAACTTAGACAAAAAGGGGAAAATTAAATGCAAAAGAAATGTGGAACATAGAAGGGAATCTAGTCTAGAAGAATTTCCAAATTAGAACTCAACTAAGCTTCAAAAAAGGTGCCAGTCATTAAAGGAATGTGAGGGAATAAAGGGACATCAAGGAGAGTTTTTAGGAATGCTTTTAGGTGGGCGAGGGAAATTGGCAATTTAATTTAATTAATAAAGTGAATTTTTGGTGCAACTAAGGGATTGGGTGACAAGTGTACGAGGGAGAATATTTCCTAATATAAATTTAATGAAAATAAATTAACGTGCATTTTTCCAACAGACACTAAGAGAACTCTATAAAATAAATGGCGAAGGAGGAGAATGGATCAAGACTGGTATGCGTAAGGTTATGCTGCCGGGTTTTTCTCTTGACTGATTTTTCTTGTGGGAGTTGGGATACCCAACTCAAATAGAGAGTGGTAGCTCGACCTTGTGAGGTGATCTGGGAGCTATATTTCTCTGGTTTGTGTTCGTGGCCCCTTTGCGGATCAGGGGGATCCGGGGGAAAAAGAGTACCCCTAGCGTTGGCTAGGAGGTATCGGCGAGGTCTCAACGATTAGCAAGCGAGAGAAAGGAGGATTGTCAGCTGTCGAAGAACATCAACAAGTCATCAGTCGGGTTACGGTACACAATTTTTTTAAGTTGTAATTGTAAAGTAGTTAGAAGTGTACATAGATTTATTGTTGATGGATTTGTAATGGTTGTCTGATATTTTTGGGTATAGTCCCCTTCTTAGTTTTTGTTGTGTCTTTACTTGTTTTATTAATGTGAATAAACTGTGTGTGTGAGCAAGAAAAATTCCCAACATAGGGGAATGTCTTCTCTTAGTTTTTGTTGTGTCTTTACTTGTTTTATTAATGTGAATAAACTCTATGTGTGAGAAAGAAAAACGCCCAGCATAGGGGCATGTCTCCTCTGCATTTTTGTTGTGTCTTCCTTGAACTTTATTTTGATGTGATTAAACTTCGCGTGTGAGAAAGGAAAACGCCCAACACAGGGGCATGTTTCCTCTACGTTTTTGTTGTGTCTTTCCTTGTTTATTTCTATGTGAAAAGATTTCCGTGTGAGCAAGAAAAACTCCCAGCATAGGGGCAAGTCTCCTCTGTGTTTTTGTTGTGTCTTCCTTGTTTATTTTGATGTGATTAAAATCTGCGCGTGAGCAAGGAAAACACCCAGCATAGGGGCATGTCTCCTTTGCATTTTTGTTGTGTCTTCCTTGTTTATTTTGATGTGAAAAACCTTGCGTGTGAGCAAGAAAAATGCCCAACATAGGGGCATGTATCCTCTGTGTTTTTGTTGTGTCTTCCTTGTTTATTTTGATGTGATTAAACTCTGCATGTGAGCAAGGAAAACACCCAGCACAGGGGCATGTTGCCTCTGCATTTTTGTTGTGTCTTTCCTTGTTTATTTTGATATGAAAAACTTTGCGTGTGAGCAAGAAAAATTCCCAACATAGGGGTATGTCTCCTCTGTGTTTTTGTTGTGTCTTTCCTTGTTTATTTTGATGTGAAAAACTTTGTGTGTGAGCAAAACAACGCCCAACATAGGGGCATGTTTCCTCAATGTTTTTGTTGTGTCTTTCCTTGTTTTATTAATGGGAATAAACTCTGTGTGTGAGCAAGAAAAACGCCCAACATAGGGGCATGTTGCCTCTGTGTTTTTGCTGTGTCTTTCCTTCTTTATTTGATGTGATTGAACTCTGCGTGTGAGTAAAAAAAATGCCCAACATAGGGGCATGTTGCCTCTACATTTTTTTGTGTCTTTCCTTGTTTATTTGATGTGAATAAACCCTGCGTGTGAGCAAAAAAAAACACCCAACATAAGGGCATGCTCCCTCTGCATTTTTGATGTGTATTTCCTTGCTTTATTAATGTTATTGTGGAAACTTATAATAATGTTCATCATTAATGTAATCTTCTAATAAATGCTCAGCTTTAAATGTTTCCTTTTATTAAATGTTTAAATGAATGGTTATTTTAATGATTGCATAAGTGTTTATTAATGCTAATAATAATTCTCATCATTAATGTCTATTTAATTAATTGTTATGATGAACGGTTATTATTAATGTTGTATAAGCGTTATTAATGTTCGGTTATTATTAAATGTTTATAATAATGTCCATTATTAAATGTCGGTTTTTATTAAATGTTTATGATGAAGGGTCAATATTAATGTTGTTTTAGTAAATATTTATAGAGGAGTGGTTAAGCAAAGCACTTGAGTCTCTTGTGCAAATGGATTGTATGTCATCGTGATAGTTAAAGATTTCTAGATTTCCTTAGCACCTTGTAATCATTGAAAAGTAAGATCAATTACGAGATTATATTTCTTTTGCGCCTTGGAATAAAAAGGCTTGGGTACTCTTGCGCAATAGATGATGTGGATGCATATTCGCTTAGATTTAGTTTATTTCTTGCACACATGAATTTAATGTATTGAATGGTGGTTTTAGACGTTTAGTTATTTAGTTTTTTTAGTTTTTTCTTGAATGATGATTTCAAACTTAGTTTATTTCTTGCGCGTATGAAAATCTAAGGTATTGAAGGAGGTATTGTATAATGTTTAGATTTTATTCTTGCGTGCAATGAATAGTCAATGCAATGAATGGTTGTTGGTTATTTACTTCTTGCGCTCATGGATTTTTATGATGGTTAGATCTTAGACCCTTGTGCGATAAAATGTAATGAATGTATTTACCTTGCATCGTTGAATTAGCTTGATTGTTATTAGATTGCTTTCGTTTATGGATTCCATAAAATGTACGACGGTCAAATATTTTTGGACTTCTTGCGCAATGGATTTTATGTCATGTATGATGGTGTGGAATTTGTTTATCTTGTGCCTTTGATGATGCTGATGAATAGGTGTTAGGTTGCTTGTGTTATGATCTAAGTTGATGCATAAATGTTTATGACTTAGTTTACTAATGTGCTTGTCACCATGTTGCGGTATGATTTCCTTATGATTGGATTATTTGCACGCAATAATCAATAAGTGAATAAATTAATCTGGCAAATGGATCATGTTCTCACCTTGATAATGATGTTAATTATTGTAATTTGATGAATGATTTAATCGTGTGCCTGGAAGTTAAGTAGATGTTTGTTTGTGCCTAAAAATTTAAATACGTAGATTATCGTGCCTCGGCTTATGCCATTGCTAGATGGATTTAGTATTTTAGTTCTCTTGTGCCATGGAATTTTATGCTACATGTGTTGGTTTATTAAAATTCCTTTGCGCTTGGATGATCGTTGATGATGTTATTTAGCTTAGTCGGTTTGGACTTGATTGTGGAGGGTGGGATCTAGACACCTCCTTGTTCCTCAGAAAAGTCACCAGCCCTGAGACCTTAAATGGTCAAAATCGATGGGAACTTGGGCTTGAGCATTGCTTATGTGCCCTGGAGGTCCTAACCTTGCAGGGTAGGATGGGTGGGTAGTCATTTTATAATCTTTATCTGATGAGTGTTGTCTCAATTTCATCCAAGCTTGATGTGTTAATTTGCTATGCCTTTTATGTTTATGCGTCGCTATCCTTCATTGGCACATTGATTGCTTTGTTATTTATATCAGTGACGAGTAGCGGGTGATGCTATTACTTTGTGTTGTCGTTCATTTATGATGATGGTTGATATATGTCGTTGCTAAATTTTGGATGTGTTGGTTGCGACGTGATTCATTACAATGATGTGTTGAGTGTAATTCATTCTTTATGTGTCTTTGAGTTGTGTTGAAATTATTTTCCTAATGCCTTAAAAAAAAAATTACCTGTTGTAAGTCATTTTTGTGTCGTAATGGTCGGGGTCATTACATATGGTATCAGAGCCAGGTTTGACCCACGACTTGGGATCATTACATCTTCCACTGAATAGACACTTGATTATGAATTGTCGCTCATTAAATTGATTTGTATTCATGCAAGTGATCATGGTTAGAGGACATTGTGGAGGTAGACGATAGGGTGCTAGGGGAGGAGGCGTGACGTCTCCAGTAGCATCTACACTAGAGGGGTCTAACCCCCAAGGAGAAGAAAAAGTTGTCAGACAGGAACATATAGTTGTGGGGGATGTGGTTGGGTTAATGAGGTCCTTTGAGAGGATGTCAGAGGCCTTTATTATTCGTTTGGATAGAGATGAGGTCAGGGTGTCGATACCCCCTGAGGGTCCACCGTGCGCCCCAGCCGGTACTGGTAGCATTCACTGAGAAATCAAGAAGGTCAAGTTTCCTGATTTCTTTGGTGCCACGAGCGGAGCAACCGTTGAGGCATGGTTGGAGAATATGGCGATGTGCTTTGCACTTCGTGACTATACCTCCAACATGAATGTCCGCATGGAGGTCTTTTAGCTGAAGGGGAGCACTCTGCTATGGTGGAAGACATTCCTACCACAACTGAACATGGTTGTCGAAGACGTGTCATGGGAATTGTTTGAGGAGTAGTTCTAGGAGAGGTATTTGTTGGAGGAATTCATTGAGAGTCAGCTCAATGAGTTCAAATCCTTGCGACAAGGTGGTCATACGGTGCCCGAGTACGAGGCATGTTTCATGGAGTTTCTTCGGTATGCTCCACATCTTAACATCGAGAAGCTTAAGGTCAACAAGTTTGTATTCGACCTTAATGTCAACATTCGTGCAAAAGTGATGATTTTAATGCCTCAGACTTTCCATGATGATGTCCAGAAGGCCCTCATAGCTGAGGAAGAGCTGATCAGCGGAGATCAGAGCAAGACTCCGGAGAGACCGACGGGGCAGGAAACATCTAGTGCGCAACAACACCAGACACCAACTAGACATCCACCAGCGTATCAAGGCACTCTGAGATGATCCACATTCACTACACCATGACGACTGACGCCTCATCAATGGAATCCCTACAAAGGACCACAACACCAACAATAGCGTCGACCGCAACAGCAGTAGTTCAAGCATGTTCAACATAACAGACTAGGGTTTCAGGCCGATGGGTCGTCAGCTTCTACTTCAGGGACCAGGAGTACTGGACCGAAGACCTAGTGTTGGACATGTGGAGATCCACATTACCAGCGTGACTGCCTAGTTGAGAGGGAAAGAGTAGTCGGATCATCCGGACAAACTACCAGAGGAGATTTGGGCAAGGCCCATCGGATTCATGCAGCGGTGAATAACTGTCAAGCCGAGCACCAGTCTACTCTACTCGAGATGTTAAGTACCATTGTTGACCAGACCCTTATTATTTTGATAGATCCATGTGCTACAGAGATCTTTATTTCTGGTGTAGGGATAAAAATAATAAAGGTAAAGGAAGTCGAACATGACGAGTTTATCTATGTGGAAATGGATTTTGGAGCCAAACAGAAGGTTGGAGGAAAGTTTGTTGGTCATAGCCTTAACCTGGGAGATGTTTTCACGAAGGCCAACCTGCACGTCACAATCTTAGAATCTTATGACATCATGATCGGTATGGACTGGTTGGAATCGCATGAGGTGATACTCAACTGTAAGAAAAAATGATTGAGTTTGGTCAATGACAAGGGACAAAGATGTGTGATTGTAGGAAGGAACCAAAGAGTTTCCCTAGGGTTCATCTCTTCCCTATGAAAAGGGTGTAGCATAAGGACTAGAAAACCTTCCGGTGGTACGATAGTTTGCGGATGTATTCCCAGAGGAGTTACTAGGGTTATCACTTGAGAGGGAACTGGAATTTACCATCGACCTAAAACCTGGGACTGAACCGATAGAAAGAACGCCTTATCGTATGTCAACCCCTGAGTTACATGAGTTGAAAATGCAAATGAAGGAGTTGTTGGACCTAGGAATTACATGTCCAAGTGTGTCACTGTGAGGTGCACCTGTTATTTTCATACGAAAGAAGGAGGGGTTGTGGAGACTCTGCATTGACTACCGTCAACTGAAAAAAGGAAATGATCAAGAACTAGTATCTGTTGCCAAGAATAACGATATGTTCGATCAAATGAAAGGCATGAAGGTGTTTTCAAAGATCTACTTGAGATCAAGGTATCACCAGTTACGGATCAAGGAGGAATACATTCCTAAGACCGCATTCAAGATGAGGTTTGGACATTACGAGTTTATCGTTTTATCGTTTGGACTAACAAACGCCCCAGGGGTATTCATGAGCTTGATGAATGGGGTGTTCTGTGAATACTTGGACAAGTTTGTTCAAGTATTCATTGACGATATTTTGATATATTCTCGTACAATGGAAGAACATGACAAACATTTGTGCTTGGTACTACAGTGTCTTCGAGAGAAAAAATTGTTTGGGAAACTGTCGAAATGCTCTTTTTATCAATCAAAGATTCATTACTTAGGGCATGTCATCTCTGTCGAAGGTATGATTATGGATCCAATGAAGGTAGAGGCTATTTTTGAATGGCCTACGCCGACGAACATCCCATAAGTATGTAGATTCATGGGTTTAGCGAGATATTATAGACAATTCGTCGAGGGTTTTTCGAAGATAGCAAATCTGATTACAAAATTGCAGAAAAAAAAACAAGAAGTTTGTATGGACCTATAAATGCACGGAAGAATTTTGAAGGCTCAAGGATTTGTTGACGAAAGAACTGATACAAAAATTCCCTAACATGGATGAGGACTTCTTGTTATGCACAGACACATCCAAGGAAGGCTTAGGCGAAGTCTTGATGCAAGACGGTCGAGTGATCGCCTACATCTTGAGAAAGTTAAGAAAGCATGAGGAGAAATACACAATGCATGAATTGGAGTTATTAGCCATTGTGTATTCCCTGAGAGTGTGGAGACACTACCTAATCAGACAAAAATTTGAACTAAAAATGGACCACTGTGGTTTACAACACATTTTTACGCAAAGCGACTTGAACGCACGACAAAGGTGTTGGTCAAAACTGCTTAGCGAGTACAATTTTGAGATTACCTACATAAAAGGAACAATGAACATAGTGGTTGATGCGTTGAGTCGAAGACCATGCATATTCTTGGTGATACCTCTTCAGACGAATCTACGTGAAAATATTCTAACTTTACAGCATGACGATGACTGGTATAAAGAGGTTAAGTAAACTATCGGACAAAACACCATATTGGTACCAAAATTTGAGGGATTTACGGTGGACAACGACAGATTAATGAGATATAATAATCAGATTTACATACTGCCCAATGAAGAATTGAGAATTTTGATCTTAAACGAAGCCCATAGAACATTGTACATGGCTCATCCAGGAGTCATAAAGATGAGGGCAGACCTTAAACTCTTATTCTTTTGGAAAGGAATGAAGGAAGACATAGTCAACTACGTGGCAAGATGTCTATAATGTCAGAAAGTGAAGGCTGAACATAGACATCCGATAGGATTACTATAGCCACACGCTATTCTGGAATCAAAATGGGAGGTCATTTTGATGGATTTCATTGTTGGATTGTCATTGATGGCAAGGAGGCACGACTCGATTTTCGTGGTGGTTGACACTCTAACAAAGAGTGTGCATTTTATCCTTGTGTTTACGATGTATTATGCGCCTTACATAGCTAGATTTTTCATCAGCGGTATTGTGAGGTTGCATGGCGTGCCTAAGAGGATCATATCCGATCATGGATCGATGTTTACAGGATGATTTTGGACTAGTTTCCAAGAGGCATTGGGAACCCAACTTAACTTTAGTACTGCATATCACCCAGAGACAGACGAGTAGACAAAACGAATGAACCAAATCTTGGAGGATATGTCGCATATGTACGTGATGGACCAATAGAAGCATTGGGAAGAGTTCTTGCCATTGGTAGAATTTGCATACAACAACAGTTACCAAAGCACCATTAAGATGGCGTAATTCGAGTTTCTTTATGAGCGACCATTTCAAACGCCTTTGAGTTGGGATCATCTTGAGGATAGGGTCTTGGTAGGACTAGAAGCGATCCAAGAAATGGAAGATAAAATGCAAACCACAAGACAAAGGATCAAGGAAGTGCAAGATCGACAAAAGAGTTATGTCGATGTGCATCGTGTTGACTGTATTTATGAAGTTGGCGATCGAGTCTTCTTGCGGGTGAAATGACACAAGAGTTTGATCAAGTTTGGAAAGGGTGCTAAAATCTATCCTAGGTTCGTGGGACCTTTCGAAGTTGTGGAAATGAAAGGGATCGTGGCCTATCGACTAGCCTTGCCTGATTCTTTGAGGCATATGCACAATGTTTTTCATGTATCAGTCTTGAGACATTATGTTAGCGATCCTACACATGTGATTAACATGAGTTACTTGCAGGTATCAGACAAGGGTTCACTCACAGCGGAACCAATCCACATTCTAGACCATCACATTCAATAGCTACGGCGTCGAACAGTTGATCAGGTCAAGGTCCAATGGGATAACTATAGTCCTCACTCGGCTACCTGTGAGGACGCATATGATATGCATCAACAATTTCCATTTTTGTTTGATAGCTAGACATTTAGTTGTTGTTTGATCCTTTATTTTTCTACACATATATACTATGAAACTTTGGGACGAAGTTTAAAACAAGATGGGGTGTATGTAACATCTCGCTCTTACGCACACATGATTTGAATTATTCTTTGAGGACACTTGCGTGCAAGTGATCCAGTTCATTATATGATTGTTTGTTTCTCTTATGGATTATGATGATGTTGTGGATATGATGATATGTTATTTGATTATGTATGTATCTAATAGCTATGTAATTGCTTCAATGTGCAGACTAGGAAGAATAAACTCCATTGGAATTATTGCATCTTGCCCATAGCCCAACCTGAAAGGTGTTTGTCTTTTCAAATTCTTACGTGTAGTCTTGTAAGCCCATAATACTGTAAGAACTCTTAAGTCCCAATCGTCTCTCCCTACATGGAAAATATTTGTCAAGGCATTCTCCAAGATCTTATTAAAATCTTCCACTATTCCATTGGCCTGAAGGTGATATGAGGTGCTCTTTTGATGATGAATCTAGAACTCCTTAGTCAATGTTGTTGTTGTTTTTTTTATAAAGTCGGTCCCTTTATCATTGAGTAATATGATCAGACATCCAAACCTTGTGACTACATTTTCGAACATAAACCATACAGTAGTTTCCACAGTACAGTATGTTACAGGGGATGCTTCTACCCATCTTGTCAAATACTCTATCGTAGTAATGATGTACCTTTCCCCTAATCTTCTTTCTTGTGGGTTAATTGGGCACACAAATTCTATGGCCCATTTCTCAAATGCTTGCAACGTAACATGTGGATTCAAAGGCATTGTGTCCCTCCTGGATGGCTTTCCCACTTGTTGGCATACATCACATGACTAATAGTATTCCTTCACATCCTTGTGAAGTGTTGGTAACCAAATCCCTATGCACAAAATATTATGTGCATTTGCTCGTCCTGCGTAATGTCCTCCAACAATTCCATTTTGTTCTTCTTCAAGTATTATTGGCCTTTTGTACTCTAGCACACGTCTCAATATTCCATCTGCACCCATCTTGTATAAATTCCCTACAATCAATTGATAATTTGTTGCTTTCACTACCAATTGTTTCTTCTGTGCTACAGTCATCTTGGATGCAACCATGCCTGTGTTGAGAAACTATACGATGTTTGAAAAAAAATCATCCACCATCCTTACTACAAATAATTATGCATATGGGAATTTGTCATCTAAATTTCCTGCATCTTCCCCTAACAATATGCATGATAGATGATTTGGTACTGCATTTAGCTTCCCTAGTTTCACTATGACTTCAAAGTCGTATTCCTGAAATAATAAGAGCCACCTGCATATTCTCACCCCCAACACTAGCTTGTTGACTAAGTATTTTAATGCATAATGGTTTGTATACATCTTAAATTGATACCCCAATAGATAATGCCTGAATTTATGTAGTACATAGACCATAGCCAATCCTTCATGTTATGTTGTTGTATATTTCTTCTCTGTTATAGACAACTTCCTTCTTGAAAAATCAATTGGGTGATCTATGTCTCCTTCCCCCAGCTGGGATAGTACTACGCCCAATGAAATATTAGTTGGAACTACCAATAGTCCTTGTTTGTAGACTACATGTCCCAACAGAATTCCAAATAGTGTGCAAAAGATCCACTTCTTCAAGTTTAGCTAAATCTGACACTACCTGCACTGATCCAACATAAGTATAAGAAATTCTATATGATCCTTCAGTAGAATGAACACCATCCAATCATACAAGTAGACTTCTAGGAACTTATGGATGAACTCCTTGAATGTTGCAACTACTACCCTGGAAAACACCACATGGGCATTCTTCAATCCAAAGGGAATGACCGTGTACTGATAACTTCCCCATTCCATCGTAAAAGTGGTCTTGTTTCGATATTCCTACATGATTCTTATTTGATGGTATCCAGAGAATCCATCTGTAAAAGAGTAAGTTTCTCGGCCTCCTACATTCTTCAGTACCTAATCCATGAATGGTGTTGGAAATGGGTCATATAAGCATGTGTCATTTAACTTCCTTAGATCTACACAGGTCATGATTCCTTATGTCTTCTTGTCATGCACCACCATCAGACTGATCCACTCATATTCTTCTACTGGTTCGATGATTCATACATCCAACATCCTATCTATTTCAGCTTTCACCTTCTCCTTATACCTTGAATTTACCCTGTAAGGCCTCTAGCGCACTGGCTTAGCTCCTAGTTTCAGTGGGATATTCATCTTGCCTAAGTATCCTACTATTCCCTTCATCTCTGAAAAATATGTTGGAAATAGGTCCTGGTATTCTTGCATTAAGTCTGAAACCTTCTCAATTGTCTCCTCACTCCAATAGTCCCATATCTGTGCAAACTTAGGATTCTCTTTCGTCCCAATGTTTACCTTTCGGATATTTATAGGATGTGTATATGCAGTGGATTCAATATATGTTCCTTCTATGGCTCATTGTCCTTATGTCTCAGGTATCTGTACATTCCTAGAATCCTCTTCATCATACTCTTCCTTGGCTATATTATAGAATTCTAGTAGCTCATGGATAGTCATCTTGGCGTTGTGCTCACTACATACTAGTATCACCTCCATTGTCTCTTCTTCTGAGAAAATATTCATTCAAATCACATGTAGCACTGTATCTATGGATGGAGATTCATGTTCAAATGTAAACATGATTTTGAACCTTTGGATCAATTCTTCCAATCTTTTTGTTTCTCTACACATTTCCAACTCCAAATACCAGTTCTTCGGAATTGTGTCCAGTGTGTGTATAAATCTATGCGTCCACTCTGTCTCTGGTACTGAACCCCATAAATCCCTACACTATTCCACATGACCTGTTGGGTCACTCTCTCTTGTATATTTTTTTGCAATGTTCTCTCCATCATTTCCAAACATTATTTCCATTAGTTTGTTGCATTGTAGACAATCTTTCATTCCCTCTCTGTGTGCAGCCCACCATCTGGTTGAAGTCACTTTTAATACCACATCCAGTGCTAAAAGCCTTTGTTGTTTGGGTACCTGCAACTTAAATGTTTTTAAAAATATACTTATATCGGTTAATCCATCATACCTAGGTAGATTACATAACTTTGTTCCAATCCAGTGCAAGGATTGGGTGATATGTGCACATTGCCGAGTTGACACTTCATGCATTCTCTATTGCCAATGCTCTAGACCTACTTCAGAATATGATGCACATGAACTGATACTTTTCCATTGATCATCGCATCAATCTAGGCCCCTCCTTTATTTTGATAGGGTGTAGACTCCTATCAATCCAAAATTTAGTAAAAACTATGAACTCAAAATTGAAAATTCACAATGAAATGACAGTCTGTAACTAAACTGGTTATGTTCATCCTTGGTTTCTTTATTGAAAATTCATAATGAAATGACAGTCCATCACTAAATGGTTATGTTCATCTTTGGTTTCTTTTCGAGATTTCAATATATTTATTCAAGAAAATGTGAAATAAAAATATACTTTGAAATAAAAACATGATCTAGAACCTATTTTAATATGTAAAATTAAAATATACTTTAATATAAGTAAGCGATTTTCATTAAAATTTATATTGATATAAATTGTTTATGTATCGAACAGGGTAGAAAAGGGTTGATGGATTACCAATCCTCTGCACATTCGAAGTATTCACTAGTGTCATTAATATGACACCTACAATTAATGGAAGTATTCACTAGTCCTATTAATTTTTAATTAGGACATGTTAATCATACACTACCTTGAATTCTCAATATACTCCAAATTCAATTAAAAAAAAATGATAATATAAATGCAACAAACCAAGCCTTAGTAGATGATGTTGTTTTTTATTTTTTGTTATCAGGTCACAAAATCAAATTCTTTTTCAACTTAAGTTTTTTCAATCAAACTTAATGAAAAGTATGTTTATTGTGTGGAATATAAGTAGCGTTAGGTTCATCATACACATTTTTCAAGTAGCTCATAATTTCAATTTTGTTTGATTTGCTTCAAGATATTGAAATCTAAATGCACATTGTAGCAATTTAATATATCAACACTTTTGGAATCAAAATTCACAATTTCATAATTAAAATTGATACTTTTTAAGATGTATTTAAAATTTTTAATTAGAATGTTAATCATACACTACCTTGAATTCTCAATATATTCCAAATTCAATTAAAAAAATGAAAATCTAAATGCAACAAACCAAACCTTAGTAGATGACCTCTTATTTTTTATTTGTAGAACGATATTATTCCTAGAGATATTAATAGAGAGGTGGATGATTTTATGAAAGGTACTACATTTAGTGAAAGTTTTTCTAAGCCATCAATAGTCCCTTATAATGACATGGAAATGGGTCCTAGTTTTGATATGAAGTTATCCTCTTCATATGAAAAAACATTTCAATCATTGAAAATAATGAATGCAAATCCTATATGTAGTAAATTGGTTATGCATTAAAGGATTTGTGTATACAATGGATAATTTGTAGGATTAAAGTATAATCACCCAAAGTATATGTAATTTTAGGTTCCCTATACAATCTATAGGTTCTTCCCTCAAATTGTAAATAATGCTCGGTAAACTTTATAATTCATCAAAAATATAACTTTTCTTATTTGAATGGACCATGAAAGTAAACTAAACCAAATGGTTCTAGAATCCTAAATATTAATAAATACGTGTACTTTCAATACAAAATATAAAATTTTGGAATGTACATGTCACTTGTTTAAAGAAATCATAATGGTATGTCATCTTCAATTATTCTTTCATGATCGGCTTTGGACATTTTCCATTTTCTAACTTTTGTTTTTTTTCTTGATTGAACTTCTATTAACTTATGTGTGTTGCACGTACCAAATGACTATAATGACAACTTATGACATCCGACTGGTAGTCTTGAAAGTGAACAAGAGTATTGGTTTGATGGGTTTCTTGAAAAAAATATCCTTTCAATATGATGGATCATCTTTCATATATAAAATTGTTATCATCAAAATATTCTAATAAACTCGTCTTTTGTTATGTGCATCGCATCAAATAATATGTCACATTTTAATTGTTGTCTACAGGTGCAACCACAACAAAGACATCTCCTGCAAATAATTCAATATGTTCCAACAAGTAGTTCGTGTTAGATTATCACACATGTACATCTACAAGTTGTTTAAATATTTAAACATAAAAATTACCTTCTCTAACAAGATCAAAAACTCTATCCCCATCAACTGACACTATAGTTTCATTTGATTCCATCTCCTCTGAGCTTGCAAGTGGAATTTTCTATTTTATATTAAGTTCAGTATGTCTCTGAGCTTTAACATATTCTGCATTTTCGTTTTCGCAAGTCTCTATGGATTTTGTGTCCTCTATGCAAACTGAACAAAAACAATATTCATTTCTTCTATCAAATGAAAACACGTTTTGATAGTGTTTTGTTTTAACTGAATGCACTTTTCATGTCCCATGTATTGTACCAGATTCATATGGGATTGATCTATTTACATCTTGGATTCCAACATACAAAAAAACCTACACAAGACAAGAACTTGTTAACTTGAAATCTACCAAGAAAATGATTGAATATCATATAAATTTGAACACATGAATAAAAATATATTGTGTACATGTGTAACATGTATATATATACACACTTGTGCACATCTCTTGAAGGATCATTTCCATGGCTTAGCGTCAGTTTGCGCCATTCAACAACTTGATCAACGGATTCAAATCGATTGGCATGAGGGTTCATCTGATACCTTCGAAGTGCTCATTTTACACATGCCCCTGCACTGTTGTGCTCTCCTTTTCCATGACCAGTCTCAAAAAAATTCCAACAATGTGTAATGTTTGATTTCTTATGAAGATGACACAACCAATAGAATGATCGTGGAGATTTGAACTGAGCTACACATCCATCTGACCATATCCAATGTCGATCGAATATGATCCCACGTTCTTTCAATGAATCATAAAATTTATCAAAACAATGTTGTACATAATGTGTATCGTGTGCTCAATCATCACTTATATAAAAGTGATATTCTTTAATAACATGTCGATTTTCGTTGATGCTTTCTATGTTATCAAGACTCTATTGATCATGTCTATATAGAACGTGGACAAATATAGTGATTTGATGAGAATGATAATATTCACTCTATATTTCTTTTTGTGCAACGAATGTGTAATTCTCTGCAAAATCAACTGCAGGCAAAATTGTTCCTGGTGGAAACAGTTCACGATATTGTTTGAATTGTAGGTCTTGCCATCAAGCTCTATGTGAATGCTTGGTGTATTTATAAATTTCTTCCTCAAACTTCTTCAAAAAAATCTATCACACAGATTTTATCTACTTTCAAATCAATCCTTTTGGAAATAACATTTGAAGAATGTGGAGTCGTGTTGTTAATATCTTCATATATCTTCCAATTGATTGTTATATTAGAAAGTGATTGATTATTCATATCAATAGGATACTTTGAGTGAAACAAACTTAGATTCCCACAACGATCACATTTCTTTCCACCACACATTTTTTTTGGTAAATAATTCATCACCTTCTCTTTCACATAGAATTTCAGATATAAAAGCACAGAATGTGGAAGGAGGAGGTGAACTTTACCATAAATTTTTACCAAAATCAAGAAAAGTGTCATAGTATAACTCAAATTACACATGATAACGATAACAACAAGTGTCACGAACAATGATGGGTCTAACAAACCATGGTCTTTGTTGCACAAATGTATTGATGAAAATTTTAACTTCTTTGTGCTCTTCTTTAAACTTATTGAACAATTTTATTTGTGTCATTGGAAATATATGTTTTGGATGTTCTTCATATTGTTTTCATGCTATTCTTCTTCACAACACATCCCTTGTATGTGGTGAAACATGAGATTTTGTTAACCAACAATTACGATCTGATTCTTTGACATTTTTTTCAAGTCTATCTTTGTAGGGTTGTTTAGAAATAATTGTCCAACAAGAAAGTTCATCACTTGCATCTATTTGCAATTGCAATTTTTTATGTTTGTACAATGGTTTTATTGACGTTCCCATCACTTTTTCCATGTTTCATGTCAAATGATCTTTTATATTGCTAGATGAAACAATTTTTGTTTGTATCACTCTACGTGCAACACTGACATCTTTTTTTTGAGATTTTCCAAAATATTTTAATACACTAGTTATATTGTCAAAGACATTATGTTTCACCTTTGTGTATATTTTGTCTAATTTTGAATACCTAATAATGATGTAGCTTCTGTTACCACTGAAAGTCACACTTTGACTGCTAAAATGTAATCTCAACACCCATCAGAATGTAAAATATAATTTTGGTTTTGAATAGGTGGATCAACAAGATGGAGAAAGAAAGGGAGAGGGAAGAAAACTGCAGATCAGTAGGCTACACCAATGGGCAATGGAGTCATAAACATTCTACTCATCGAAGGCACTAAAGTTTCTCAACAGAAAACAAGATTATATGTTGATAGATGGAAGAATGAAGAATGAAAACATAAGACAGAATGTTCACTAAACAGATATCCTCTCAATTTAATAAATCAACAAATACTTGAATAAAACAATGATTGATGGGCAAAAATACAACAGATCCTCTGCTTCTTAGGGATCCATAAATCATTGGCAACATTTGATCCTCAAATATGCAATATATTCAAATAATAAGATATATAAATAAAATAATTACAATATGAAATCACAGCTCTCATGAGTCTCCAATAGCAGTAATTCTTACAATCATAAAATGCCCACGGGCTTACAAATGAACACACATAGGGAAATTGTCTGCTCCTACTCTCTCTAGCCTCTCTTGGCTCATGAATCCAACCCTTCTCCAAGAGCTCTCTCCTTCCTTAAATAGAAAATAACATTGAAATATCCTTAGGAGGTCGAATCCCATCTCCTCCATTGGATTCTAAGCCTTGGAGATAGGTGGCAACAATCAAAGAGACAAAAATCCAACAAACTGTTAATTTTCAGGAAATTGTTGGAAGTCATTAATAAATTGTTTCCACCTCACTGCATGAGGTCTTTAATGGAGATAAAAATTAGGTGCAGGTGTCCCTTGACATCTAAATTATCCTTGAGAATCCATTCAAACCCTCCTTAACAGGTGGCAACCTCCCAACAAGGAGAATATCCAATCATCTATGCAAAACAAAGAATTGGCAGCACATTCCACAGTGCACTGATTTTTAAATTGTTTATCTCAAATATCAAGCTAGGTCAGGCTGAAATTTGTATAGAAAGTCAAGAAGGATATCATCTTCCTCCACAAAAAAATTCAGAGAAACCCACTTCGTCGTTTGGGTTTTATGATCAAATCTATAACAATAGCTTCTACAGGAAATTCCGTAGCGCCGCTCCTAAAACGGCTCTGCAGATTTTTTAGTGCCACTTACTTGTCTAATATATCTCTAACCATAACACATTTTGCAAAACTAAGAGAGGTTTTTGTTATCTTGTATGTGATGAACAAAAACCTCCTCCATTTTTCAAAAAAACCTTCCCATTTGTTCATAATCCAATTTTTAAATTAGTCACTCAAAACTTGCAAAAGCTAACAACTACATGTGACCCTTTACAACTTCATGTGATAACAACTTCTTTTAACTTTCTTGACTTTATTAGATAGAGTAAAAGTTGAGTTTGTATTGTCACTGATTCATCTTTGAAAAAAATATTATACATATTCATAACATGATATCTTATATAATGATTAACTCCTTTGTTCCCAAATTTGTCAGTATCAATATTTTCTAATATTTCATCATCAATGTTGATAGATTCTTCTACATATTTCAATTTAAAGTTTATATTAAAAAACAAAACCCAAACATAAATTCACTAAATTATATATACAAGTGTTCGAATCTTATATTATCTAGATATTTATGTACATACCAATAGGTGATTCAACGTATGCTTCAATTTCGGTTTCAACAACTTCATCGACGTTATGAGACAATTCTATTTATGTTTTTTGAAAAGCATCAAATCCAAATTACAATCAATTAAATATTTGAAACAATAATTTAAATAAATGATTCTATACTTTTAATATAGACAATATGTATACATGCATATCCCTGGTTGGACTTCTTGTTGTTGAAAATCTCTATTTACATCATCATCGTTTCTTTCTTCAATGTTTTCACGTTCTTGTTTCTTTCTCCAATAATGCTCTTTCATTTTTTCATTATGGCGAGTTTCGTCTCGAGTGCGATCAAATTTTCTCTTGCGCAAACTTTTGTTTCCCATGAGTGTAGTTATCTGTAAAAGTTAAATAAAAAAAATCAACATTTCAGAATAGCCTCAGAAAAACTTCATTCTCACAAAAATTATTAAAAGATAATTTATCAAGAATTTTATGTTCAACAACGTCTTCACCTTGAAAAAATGTCCAACAATGCCTTCACCTTGAAAAAATGTTCAACAACTCCTTCACTTTGAAAAAATGTTCAACAACGCCTTCACCTTGAAAAAATGTTCAACAACACCTTCAATATACAATATTTTTTTTGCATTCAAAACATCAACCACCTTGTTCAAAACAACGAAAAAACGAAAAAATAAAATAAAAATGAATCAAAGTTTTGCTTAGGGGCTCCACATATGCAAAACCATGAAACGAGAGTGTGAATTGTGTTAAATTGGTTCGGTTGAAAGCATATTTATAAGATTTCATGCCAATTGAAATGAAACGACGTGTCCCTTCATTTTTTTTTGACCGACGGAATTCTCTCACCCATCTTTCGGACGAAAACCTAATGTTCGGACGAAAAACTAGGAATCCATTTATTTTTTACGGATTCTGTTAGTAAAATATCTTTCGGCCGAAAAAAAATTATTTTCGGCCAGAAGATTCTTTCGACTGAAAACCTATGAATGGGACTGTTTGCAAGAACCTGATAATTCCCTCCAGCTTCCTTGCACTTTGGAGGTTGTGGACTCCTGCAAATACTAAGATTTTAGATTCAAAATTGATATCAATATTTGCAAAATTGAATCTAATTTCTATGGATATAATTTGTTTTTGTTTTCATTTTCATTATTTTTATCTAATTTAATTTTATTTAATTTAATTTTATAAAAAAATCACTGCATAATATTTTCAAGTGACATTATGATTCAGTGAATTGAAATATTTATATCTCTAAAAATACAGAGTGGAAAATTTAGAAAAAATTATATTCACAATCCTTAAATTGTTCTCTTCAAAAGTATATTTTTAGATTTTAATTTTAAGTACAAATTAAGATAGATACAAGGTGGGGGTGAACATGTGTTTAAAATCTGCAATTGTTTCAGCTTTGTCAAATTCAAAAAATTCTAGAAATTATAACCTTCATCTGTTAGATTCAAAATTATAGTCATAAGAAAATAGAGTCTATGTAGATTGTTGTAGTATATTTAGTTTGTCAAAAACAAAAGTTTAATAATAGATACATTGTTGGGGGGAAACATAACTCATTATTATTCCTTTCATTTTTAAGGAACATATTGTGAAACAATTGCCAAATTGACATATCAAATCTCCATAAAAATAATTTGAAAAATAGTCAGTAGAAAGCTAACAAAATTCTTTACAAGTTTTGTTTTTACTGTAAAGTGAAATTCTAAATAAAAAAAATACTTTTGTATATCGGACGTTGAAGAACTTGTGAAAATATAGTTTTTTTTTCTCATAAAACAAGCAAAATAGACACCCATCTTCATGATTTCACCCTATATCAGTGTGCTTGACACGATTTATGCACACCGACTAAAACCCTTCGCTAAAACCTATGGTCACCTGCCTCCATTAGCAACCTCTACTATAAATAGACAAGGGAGAATTTTTGGGGGGAGGTTATGTAACGTACCCAACTAGCCCAGTACACTATTGGGATGGTAGGGTACTTAAAATTTCTTTCCACTGACCTTACATTTTTTCTATGATACCTTTTTGTCTCATGCCCAACCTTCTAGCTAGGCTGAAATGCACATTACATAGCTCTAATACAATAATCCCCTATGTCCTACTTTTAGTGAATCAATGCATGCAATTTGACAAGCATGCTTATGCAATTATGATTAAATCATTTAAAATTACTAATGTAGAATATATATGCAACGTAAAAAACATTTAAATTCATAATATACACATAATTAACTCAACATAAATAAAAATAACCATAACACTTATCTTTATGGAAATAAGACACCAATTGGTTGCAGATGTCGGATGTTCCACCCAACCATGGGCTCGGTTGCACTTAAAATTTCTACAATGGGCCACCCCTAAGTTAAGGCTATGATTCCATAAGGACAAATTTATCCTATGGCTAGTCTGGTCCTCTCACTCTACCCAGTTCCCAAAATTTGCATCATGTTCACTCTTATAGCAATCCCAACTCACCAACTCTCTTTTGTCTTTATCCTTCAAAACCCAAAGAAGGGGATCCCCTTCTCTACCATCCAATCCCTCGAGCTATCCCACTTCCTTCATGGGATCTAGCATAGAATGACTAGGAAATATCATTGTTGGGGCTCAAGTGATTCTCAGTTGTGGTTAGTTTTCCACAATGATATTAGTTTTACATGCACACTGGCATAATTTCTCACATAACTCTCATAATAGACATAACCAACAATTTGTTATAGGCATGGTATCATATGCTCTTCCCCAAGGATTCTCCTATGATTATGGATAATTCCCTCTTGCATAAGCAAATGTCATGGAATAGGTATGCATGCTCACAACTCACCATGTGGCTTCCTAAGAAGCCCATGTATCTCACTTGCAACTACCCCCAAGGTTGATATGACTTAGGATAAAATAAGTTAAGGGACTTAGACCTAGGAATAAAATATTATTATTTTCTTTAGCCCCCTTTGAGCCCCCTAAACCCCATTTCTTTCTTCTCTTGTGGAATCATAACCCCCCATGTATTTCGTCCTTCTCCATTTGTAGTCAGTGATGTATTTTTATTATCAATGTACAATATTTACATATTACATCGCTTGGCTCTCGACCATTCGTTGTATACACAATATAAATTTCTAATCCAAGGATCAAAATTGGGTTCTTACAAACTAAGTCTCCAAAAGTCATGTTTTTTCATACCCATGACCATTCAATTGTATTTATAATGTGATAAGTAGTAGTATCAAAACTCTAATTCATTTTTATAAATTATATTTTATCTTTATGGATTCCTCTATTCTATACTAGTTATATTTGACATTTTTAGTTATCAAACATTATTATTTGTAACATTGTTGTCATAATTAAATCTCCCTTGGGAAACACTTTGTTCACCAAGTTCAAGACACCTTGGCTTGTGGATGAAACTCTTTGCTAATGGAAAAACACCTTTGGCTTGTGGCCAAATTGTTTTTCAAGATCAAACAAAAAGAAAAAAGAAAATAAATAAAATTATGAGAATAAAAAGAGAAGATCATTATGCTACCAATTATCAATCCCAAGAAGAATAGTCGTCATTCAAAAAAAATTAGCAGATGTTGCCTCTTTGAGTCACCATGGATAACACCAACACAATTTCATAGTGGAATAAAAATTATGGAAACCTGGAAGTATATTCTATCATTGAAGTTAAAAGGGATATGAAATTGACCACAGTAAGAACCTTCCTTGATTTAAAAACAAAAAATAAAAACAAGGGATATTGCTAGTGTCTTGCCACCCTCAATAGGCCCACAAGGAGCAAACATGTCACAAGTAAGAATTGAATGTGGATGGGGAGGATAACAAATACTCCTCTTAACCACCCAAATTACACCCAATTAACATTTATATATGTATTTTATGTTGTTTATATATATTTTTAAATATTATATACGGTTAACAACTTTAAAAATGGCCATAAGTGTTTTAATAATATATCCCTCAAAATTTTAAATGGATTTAAAACTATAAGTATAAGAAAAGTCCAAATTTAATATGAAGATTGTATTTGAAGTTCTAAAAAAATTTAAAGCCCCAATTCATTAGTAAATGTGAAGGTTCATTTTAGAAGTGGGAAAGTGACTTAGTAATCATGGTGTCAAAGTTACAAATTGTAAAGTTCGATGGCATATAGAACATGCAAAACCAATATCGATTAATGAAATGGAAAAACATTTCAAATACATATGTTATAGAATGAAAATAAATGAATTAAGATAGCTTTGAAATTTTTAAACGATCCTGAATTAGTATTCTAAAAAATGTACCCGCTTCAATAGAAAACATTGAAGCATATTTTGAGAGAATAAAAAAATTCTTCCATGATTTGAATCAAGATTAATCTAATGATCAAATAAAGAAGTTAATTAGCTTGCTAATGAAATTGGCATTCAAACCATTATTTCAGAATATAAATGGATAAACACTACATCCATCAAGTATGTTTTGGTCCTTTCTTCTCAAACTAATAACATTTCCCAAAGGATCAAAGATACCTTCCATGAGGACCATAGAAACAATAAAATAAAAGTCCAATAAATTGCATTAGAAGATAAATCAACAAACTAGGAAGTATCAATAACCCCATATGATGTATATGAAAAATTCAGGAAACCGAGACAATTTTCTTTGAAGTTCCTATATCACCAATGGAATTCCAAGATCAAATTCAATGCCACATTGCTTTTATTGCATCATTATTTGATATTTCTCAAATCCATGTACTATGTACAACATCCCATTAATTCTTGGAGGAATTCATGAGTTACCCATCTTCATAACAAGACATGTGGCAATAAATGTCCATTAGAAGGATCTAGATGTGGTAATATGACTCTTGCATAACATTGGAAGCCACTAACCCTCTAAGACCTTCATGCATCACTTATTAATGGACTAAAATCTCTAGGGGTGGTGCATGGTTAAAAGAATTTGTTACATATGGGTGAGTTCAAAACATAGTGAAATTAAGGCAAACTCCATAGAAAATAAGTAAGGTTAGGTAATGCGTAGGAGAGGAGTTAAAGGATAACAATAAAACCACCAATTGTGTAAATGAAATTAATAATTATGTCGATAGATTGTTGTAAATATAAAGTGTGGCTTGAATCACAGCTATAGCCTAGTGCCAAGCCACAATTTTGAAATGTCAACTATATAAGATTTTGGATACCATCATTTATCAATGTCATGTCACATTATCTATAGTCTAATGGAAAAATCGATTCACCCATACATGTATGGCCTAGAAATATTCTACCATCATGAAACGCAAGGAAAATCTATATGGGCATCGCAAACCTCTAAAGGGAGAGATACACTCCTTAGAAATCATTGAATAAACAACAATAAATCAATCCACAAATGAGTCCAAAGTTTTTTTAATAGAAAATAAAATATTTTACATCTTATCGACGATTCGGAAGACCACAAATGCAATTGCATGAAAGAAAGAAAAGAAATGAATTTTCTTTCACAACCACGAAAAAAACACATAGAGGCACTTGCACTTACCTTCGTTGATGTTGTTAAGTTGATTTATTTAGTGGTTGCAAAACTTCCAAGACCATGTCCACCACTTAAGTCCATTAGCCAACTCCCACCCATATCCAAATGCAAAGGCAACGATTAAATTCTTAGCGTATGCTTCTATTGTCTAACAGATAGTTGCACAATCAAAATAAGTTCAAGGAAAGAGAGAGGAAAACCATAGAACAAGGAGTCAATGCAACACCAACAAACTCACTAGGAATTACACTGCGGGTTACCAAAAAGCAATGTTTATACCGATTTGTTTGCAAGTAGAGGGATAATGAAAAATCCCCTGCAAGATCAAGAACCATTTTTTTGGCTTGAATCAGTGGAGACTCACAAATGCAAGCCAATATTCAACCATTTCTATGGGCCAAAAAAATCAAAACTTAAACCAAACAATGAAAACCCAACCATGTCCAAACCAGTCCAATAAAAGTGATGGAGATAGAGAAAAAAACATAGAACAAGGAGTCACTATGAAGTCCAAAGGATCTATGACGCTTGAGGAATCGCCATGAACCACACAAGGTTTTAGTGGATATTTAAGTTTGTGTAATTAAATCGTACCGCGCGCATCGATGTGCTCATAACTATGGCACACTAGTTTGTTAACTAATCAAGCACATTGATTATCATTATAACTAACCATGATAAAAATATTGGTTATTTTAATTTTAAACATACTCCATTCAGTGCATCTGAAACCTAAATGTGCAAAGATGTGTTACTATATACAATGCACCGAATGAGGTTTACAAATTTTTCTATACAATATTGTTTTTAATTTAAAAAATTACAAAAACATATCATTGCACTGCCATAGAACAAGCATCAATGCATTCATTATATAGGCACACATGAGAAAGTTTCATTATTTTACATTGGCACACATTATGGTGTGTCATTAGACTATAAGTGTACCAGTGTGTCTCTATGTAAGAAGCACCAAAATAGGTTTAGACATTTTGTTATAAAATATAGGTTATTATTTTTTTAATCAAAAACTATGCACTTAATAGCTCTGACAAGCACCAATGCATCCTAAGAAATGCTACACGGATATACATTTTTTTTTTAAATTGAACGGTGCACCACTAACATTTCATTGCACTAGTGTTTTAATATATAAAATGCACCAAATAAGGTTCAGACATTTTTCTATGTAATATTGGATTTTATTTAGAAAATTATAAAAATGTAACATTGCACTCCATTAGAAGGTGCATCGGTGCATTCTTTATATAAACACACCGGAGAATGTTTCATTATTTTGTGACCACGCACATTACAGCGCATCATTAGATTATAAGTGCACCAATGCATCTATATGTAAGAAGCACTAAAGTAGGTTTGGACTTTTGTAATAAAATATAGTTTTTTATTATAAAAAAAAATTGAAAACTAGTTGGTGTGCTTCATAACTCATACACACACTAGTGCACCCCATGAAATGACGCACTACCCTATATTGTTTTTTAAATGAACTATGTGCTACTAACCTATGAGCACATCAATGTGTCTTATTGTCGAGCACACCAAAGTAGGGTAAAAAAATTATGAAACCGTAATTTCAATTTTACATTTGATTCATTGCTCCCAACCATACAAGAATTGGTGCTCACCATCCCTATATGATCACCTCATTGTCGGTGCTATTGTGTTGTGGAATTCCTCAAGTCCTTTGCTTTACTAGTGGATTTGATTCATTTTCAAAATTTTCAAAACTAGTACCATATTTTCATTTTTTTCTCTATGTGGAAATCATGCCTCCTCGACAGAAAAGTGACCAGGGAAATTATTTGTTACCTCCTCATTTACATTTTTAGTGAATTAAATTACTGAATTGCGCTTAAATTTGGGGTTTTTTCAATTTAAAAAAAAATCCACATGGTGTGTTCAATCCATTTAGCTCGTACTAGACTGTGTAGTGCTTCCTATAATTTTTTACAGGATGGATCGTTAGCAGTGCAACGCATTACACACACTGCACCAACAAATCATGAAAAAAAAATACTTTTTTTTAATGATTTTTAAAATATGAGGAAGCATCGTAAGCAATTATTATCCATATTATAAACACACCATTGACATATTTTCATATATAAAAATATCCTAGGATTTTTGGTGCTCTAAGAAATGTATGGGGGCATCAATAGTGGTGCTTTCGTACATACCAATAGCATTAACAAGAAAACTTTAAACTAAAAATTTTATGTGCTTGCTAGTGTGTTTGTGGATGTAAATTGGCATCAACATTGGTGCTCTTGTACATCACAAGTGCACCATTAGATCCATCTAATAAAAATGATTCTGACACTATGTCAGTGCATGATATGAACCTAGGAGGCACTATTGGTGGTGCACCTATGTGAATCGTTAGTGAATTTATAAATTCCCCCCTTTGTCAATGCTCTTTAGGATATAAGGAAGTACCATTATCAATGCTCTCTAATATTATAGGTACATTGTTAATTGTAGGTATGAAATAAAAAAATTCTAGCTTGGCAGTGTATCTCAGAATATATGGATGTTTGTTAGTGGTGTGTCAAATGATACAATACACACCATATCAAATTTAGTGCCCCTTTTACAAGTAGTGCATCAATTATTGATAATAATACTAAAACCTTATCCACATTCCCAGTGCATTAAGTTTTAATTATGAGCATTAGTTACAATGTGTTGATGGTCTCTTTGCACCATGGACAGTGTGTCTTTGTTTTTAAGGTGCACTGATGTGTTTTACACAATTTTTGCACAAAACTATAATTTCAATTTTTAATAAATATGAAAAATAGTAATTTATTATAGAGTTTTTATCATGTGTTTGTGTGTGCCTAATGAAATTTATATGTGAATCGGAGACAAAGACGATGAAATAAAAAATAGTAGGTGGACACGTACAAATTCATACATGAGTTGGAGGCCAGAGAGAGGGTGAGGGATATGTACCCTCTTCCTATTACATCACATACTCAACTCCTTTTGAGGGATGTTGGCCTCCTCAATTTTTATGAGGGGGATACATCCCTTAAGGGGAACTCGCTCTTGTTGATGAAATTGATCCATCGTTGGGATCATGCTAGGAAAAATTTTGGGGTTAGCCCCAATCTATGTTACTGGTCCACAGAGAAGGATATTTATTTTATTACCAAGATGTCTAGGAAAGGGAAGGATTTTCACCAATTCTCAAATTCTCCAATTTTCCACCTAGCATTGTGGGAGAGATCCAGTTGGCATATGTGCAGAGATATGTCAATGCAATCATCATTAACTCTAGTGCCTTCTAGGTTGTTGAATGCATATTGTATTTACATGCAATCGATATAGAGGAGGTTAGAGCCAATTGCTCAAGGTCATGGCACTAGCACATTATACCTCTAATGTGCAACACATTAGCTTCCTTATAATTCACTATGTGAATAGTTTAGTTAAAACACCTACACTGATTAGGAGTCTTCTGTTTTTTTGCAATATTTTTGTTTTTCTCTCGATCATTGTCATGCTATGTTTGATGGAGGGATTGGCTTTCCCTTTACTTCAAAATTATTTACTTTATTTTTTGATAGGTTTCTAGTGACTCAACCTACATTCAACCCCCTCCCTCCTAGGTTGATGACTAATGTACATATGTACATGTGGGGATAGATGTTGCCCAAGAATGGCTATGCAAAGCGACTCTATAGGTAGGTCAGTTCATAGGTATTAGATTTATTAGTTATTGATACAATCACATCCTTGATCTTATACAGTACCCATACACAAGGATGGACTAGTGAGGATGTCAAAACTTGCCATTTACTCTAGCCGAGCCACTAGATGTAAGAGGTAATATTATAGTTATATTTTGATTAATCTATTTGCATATTTTTTGTCTTATTTAATTCTCATGTAATCGATTGTAAGAATTTGATTAAATTGTCCAATTATTGTTGTCTAATATTTTGTGGATATTGTTGGGATGCATGTTGGGGAGGTGCCTCCCCAACAATATGAGGAGATGGTTGAGGTTGATGAGTCACATTAGGTGTAGAGACTAAACATGCCATATAGGATGGATCATAGATTCCCTCAACAGGTCATGGATCATATATGTGCATGAATGGATCACCAAAGAGTGGTCCCTCTATGAGCTAGTGAGATCATGTAGGACCCTAAGCTTGAACCAATATGGGTGAGCCTTCTTTGTGATATCATGGTTTGATTTTCAATGTTGTCAATCCCCTCAAGCTACTCAAGAGGTTGAGGGATTTCCACCAACTTCATCTTCATATTCATCTACTTCATATTCATATGTTGAGAATGGTGATCCTCCACCTCCACCATCTCCTCCATAATTAGACCAACCAACATATCCTCCACGAGTAAACCAACCACCATCTCCTCCATGAGTAGATCATCCACTATTTTCTCCACCTCCTACTCATTCTCCTCCACCACCTCCATGAGTAGCTCGCCTATCATATCCTCCTCCAATGTTGAATCGATCACCATCTCCTCTGGCAATTGATTGACCACCATCTTCTCCGGTAGTAGACCAGCCTCCATCTCTTCCTTAGATGCTACTTTCCACATTATTATCTGGTGGAGCTATTGATGCCTCTAGCTCTAGTTGTAGAGGTATCGATGCCTCTAGCTCCAATGGAAAACCTAGCTTATAGCAGTAGTTGACATGTATATATTTCAATGTTGTGTTGTATATTTCACATGTTTATTTGGTGTTTATATTTGACTTGAGATGTATATTTCACATATATATTGATTTTGGTGTTTATATTTGACTTGAGATGTATATTTCACATATATATTGATTTTGGTATTATCATTCATATATTTCATGCATTTTCATATTATATTGATGTTGATGTTGTTTTATTTCTAAAATGCATTTTATGTATGTTAATGAATTATTCATTTTTAAATTAAATTTGAGATTCCATATTTGAGATGTATATTTGATACATATATTGATTTTGATATTATCATTCATCTATATTATGTTTTTTCATATCATGTTGAAGTTGATGTTGTTTGGTTTATAAAATGTATTATACATGTTAATGAATTAAATCATAATGATTTCTTTGTTTTTAAATCAAATTTGAGATGTATCACTCATTTAAATTCCAAATGCCATATAATGTTTAATTTTAGTTATAATCGTTTAATGTCATTTTTTGCGATGATGATTTAATGTCATTGTGTAATGTTTAACGATTTTTCAAGGTGAATTATTTGTTTGCAAGAAGATATAATATGTTGATTAAACATGTTTACAAACTTGATTAAATTATTCAATCAATGATTGTCCAATTTGTTTAATATTTTAAATCGGTTTTTTGGATTAAATTATGTTCTTAAAATTTATTCTTAGATTTGTTTACTAAACTTTTCATTAATTTTGATAAAATTGACATTATTATCATTGAATCTAACAAAACATTATTCCTCCAATTTTATATAATGATAACATCATGCATATTAAATCATGAAAACATTTATAAATCATATTTGATTAATTTTTTACATCAATTTGTTTGATTAAATATTTTATTAAATCATAAAAATAGTAATAAATTTGTGTATTGAATATACAATGAGATAAAAATAAAAAAAAAGACCACCAATTAAACTAACCTTTATGATAATAGTTGTTAATATTAGTCAATTGGGTTTAGCCCAAGTGGTTTGTGTTGAGGGGTGTTTTCCCCCCAACCCAGGTTCAATCCTCGCAAGTGACATGTTGAGCTCTTAAATGAGAAAGTTATTGAAAAAACCTCAAAATTTCTACAAATTTTGGTTTACCCCGGGTACCATCCTTGAAATGAGGGGAAGTGCCAGGTGGATTTTCTCAGGCTCTATTCCAAAGTAAAAAATAAATAAAAAATAGTTGTTCATATTAATCTTTCAAAGACGGATAACATCTTGCATATATATTAAATCATAAAACCAATTGTAAATTACAATTGAATAATTTTAGCAATCAATATGTCCTTTTTCCCAGGAAAAAAAATTGTGACTTCTATTTAAGAAAAAATGAAGATATGTTCCATAGGTGCATTACAACAAGAGCTTCTATATCTAGAAACACATGGTTTCTAGCAGAAAAAGAACAAACGTCTACACAATTAGGTCCCATAACCAAGACCCAAGATCAAAAAATGTATCCCCTATAGTAACCAGTAGAAAGAAAAACAGGAAATCACGGTGCAGAAAGTAATCCATCTCTAGGTGAGACATGACTTGCATCAAAGCATTCTTATAATACAAAATGGTATTCTAGAAACCTCAGAGTTTCCTTGGATAGGGCATCGGCCAAAGAATTATGTTCTTGAAATACATATGAAAAGTTGATTTGTGTGAATCTAGAATCAATCACATGTAGCTAAGTAGCACTGTAACTAAGACCCAAATTTGTTATATGTAGCTTCCCCCCTCATCCATTCAATTTCCAATCTCGAATCACCAAAAATCTATAGATGAAGAATGCCCCTGCCTTCAACAACTTTAAGAAGTGAAAATAATTCCTTGAGCTCGCCCAGGTTATTATTCCCTGATCCCAAGTTGATTTTTCCTTTTATCAAATGCACATTAGAAAGATATAAAATAAAACCAGTGCCACAATGTTTTTCCCTCCCCTAGAAAGCACCATATAAAAAACCCAACAACAGGACTTATTTGTAATCAAAACATGATACTAACAGGGATGTGGATTGTGATGCATGCCTTTATAACATTCCAAAAGTCCCAGGACCTGTTGATAAGTTTTAAAAGTAGGGAAGAAGGTGTTGTCAAATATATTAGCATTCCTTACAACCCATATGCCCCAAAGCACCAAGATAGGAACAATTCACAATGATATTAGCTCGGAGGATTAGAAATAGTCACTAAAGCAGTCCACAAGTAAATTTGTGTTCCATAGTTGAACTATTTTGATCTATCGTTTAATATCCCTGCCAAACCTACTGATCTGGGATCTTTTCATCGTGACTTATAAAGAATTGTATTAAATGGGCATAAATTAAAGTGCACCATTAAAGAAGGGAAAACTTATAAATGAAGAGATATAAGCATCAGATCTAAACACAAAAACTTGATAACGGAGTTCATCCCTGGTGGATTACATCTGCAGGTCCTGCTCTCAAATGGGTAGGCTCTTTTATTAACTTGGAAAAATAATTTGGCAAATACATGAATATATATCATTCTGAAATCAAGTTGTAGAAATAATACTCATATCAGATTAAAAAAAATAAAAAATAAAAAATAAAAAATAAATAAAAAAAAACCATTAGATTCGTGGTGTCGAATTACCCAAAAATGATTGTCTCCACGCTCCGATCCGACTTTGCCACTCCCAGGCCCGAGAGAAAATATGTCTCGGTTTTTGTGCCCGTTGCAACCTGCAATAATGACAGTACTTGTCTGGAAATCCATGCATGTGGATGTACGGTCCCCCCCCCCCCCCCCCCCTCGGTGGCTAGCGAACTTGGCTTTAAAATATTTTTAGGTGGACGGATATAACAAGGTGACCGTTGGGCAGATTGGTATGGGCACTAGAGTTAACGCGTAGGTTATGGGGAGGTACCGGGGTCAAACCCCACGGGCTCCCATTTTGGTTGTATAGTTATAAAGTTGGCTAAATTTAGTGAATATTCTCTACATTTGGCGGTACTCACCAGATATGGTGGACCTTCGCCGGATTTGGCGAGGTCCCGCCATTATATAATTTTGAATTTTCGGATACGGGTTGTCCTTGAGAAAATTGGGGATGCCACGTGTCACCCATTGATTGGTCCACATGTCATCTCCTTGTTATTCCACTTGGATGACTGTTGTCACACCCAGTCACTATACGGGACATGTGGTGCTCCCTGGATGGTGCCACGTGGTGTCTCCTATGGGTGTCATGTGGCACTTTCTGATTGGCCCATGTGGACCCCTGAAAACTCCAATGGCAGGTGACACGTGGCATTGTGTTGGGATTCCACGTGGCATGCTGATGTCAGCATCCACACAATGACATCACCCTTCCATGTTAATTGCTGACGTCATCATTACGAACAATGAGGTGTCCCTTGTTGACTGGTCCCGGTTGATCACATCTTTGACCGTGAATATCTTTCAAACCGTAACTCCATTTGACGAGTCGTTTGCACTGTTAGAAATCTTGTGAAGCGCTCTTCGCGATCATGTTGTTTTCATTGAGTTTTGAGAAACTTGAATTTTTTCCCTTTCTTTGTCTGTTGAAGCCATTCTGAGCATTCTGAGTTGCCTCTGTGAGTTTTGAGTTATTCTTAGCCTTCTTTGGATCCTTTTTGGATCATGCCTTCCCACTGAGAGATTTTTGGACCACCAAAATATTTCATCAATCAACTAGTAAGTGAGGGGATTTCTCCCTCACTCTTTCCTTCTCAATCTGACATGCCCTGCTGGACTGTGTACCCTTTAAGCGTACTCAAAGATAAGTAATGTCATTCCTGCTTGAATTCCTCAGTCTTCGATCTAGGATGACATCTTCCTCCATATTCTCCTTGACTGCTTGGTTGACCTGTTGAATCCTCTGAATGAACTTGCAAGTTGCATCTCTCTCCCAGACATCTTTCCCATACAACAATTCCAAGGGGATATTAGGTGAATACCCAAGACAAGTCTCAATTGGCGAATCCTGAGTGAAAAAATACATGATTTGATTATACATAGGTTGTACATACAATAATTGATCATCCCATGACTTAGGATGCTCGCTGCAATATCCTTGAAGCACCTGGACCACTGTATTGTTTACCACCTATGTTTGTCTGTCGGCATGTGTATGGAAAGAAATGCTCCTCCCCATCATGGTGCCCATGAGTTGCCACAAATTTGTCCAATATTATCCTAGCAATCGAGACTCTTAATCGAAGATAATGAACGTGGACATCTCGAAATGGACCCTTACATACTGAGATAACAAAAGAGCAACCTGCTTATCACACAACCCATCCACCGCTACACCTAAGTAGACATGACTCATACTAGACATGGGAAATCCCCTTACAAAATCCACTGAAAAACTTTCCCAAAGATAAGAGGAAATAGGAAGTGGTGTGTAAAGCCCTGGCCTTTCAATAGTGGGATTACAAAAGTACAACACACATTCCTTTACAATAGTGGTTACAAATACTTTCCTTCGAGGCAAATTCCATCCCTGTAAATACATTACAATTCCCAAATTCCCAAGTACAAATGAAACAAAAGCTTCTTCAGTTACATGCACTTCCCTGTAGGAAGGAAAATGAGGTTTACTCAAATGGTGGAGTAAGTTGTCCTGCAAACAAAACTTCTTCACCTGCAAACCCTGGAAGATACCACATACATCTTTGAAGATTTCATGATTAGTATACCATCCATCATTATTGATATGAGCTAAGGAAACATTCTTCAAAACAATAGATGTAATAGTATGAAATCTAAAAATCATTTGTGTCCTTATGACATTGGTTCTAGTACTGGTTTCAAACTTGCATGGTTGTTGAAGGTCATGTAAGGCGAGCATTGGCACAATGTCGATCTTTAAAGTGTCGAAGGTCTTCTGTTGGCTTCCTTCCCATTGAAAGACATGTCTCATCTCAAGAAATTCATTCTTATGTAAAGGATCAAGAGCATTAACAACATCAGACTTATCATGTAATTACCCCTTTACAATCGTGAGTACAAGATTCTTGTTAGTGTTTATAACTATTTTTACTTGGCCTGAACTAACAAGTGTTGATTTGTCCTTTATGTTGTAATCTTTAATGATGTATTCCACTCCATCTTTTATAAGATTGTATTTGTTTTCCTTTCGAAAGAAGATAGCCTTTCTATCATACAAATAGGGACTCTCTAATACAATACCATAGACATCCAAAGGAACCACATATAGATCCACTTCATCTATCATCTTAGAAGCAATAGAAAACCTCAACCTACACTGCTTGGTGACATTTAACTTTGCTTTATCAGATACCCAACCGATAGGGTAAGGTTTATGGTGAGGGCTTGTGGTTAGCTCCAATTTCTTAACAAGTGTCTTTGATATTAAATTGACTTGGGAAGCCAGATCAAATAATGTGTCTATCTTTGTATGTTTCGATACAACTCTTATGTGGAATAGTGCACTTCTTCTTTTATCATCATCATGTGATTCATTTAAAGAACTTGAACATGCATAAAAGGAATATTTACCTTGCATCCCGACTGCTGCGATCCTTTCTTCGTCACCTGAATCGGAACCAAGATCATGTTGCACTATAGCAATGGTCTTTGGATTCCCCTTGCCTCCAAATTGTTTTGGCCTTAGCTCTGCATGTAGTTTCCAACAATGTTCGCTATCATGACTAGTTATCTCGCAATGGCTGCAAGAGGGTTTTCCTTCTTCCTTCTTTGTTGCAATTGTCCTCTTGTCCTTCCCATTTCCTTTCCCATTGAAATGGTTTTTAGAGTGCTTGAATGCATTTTCCTCCTGTCCATTCTTACCCCTGCTTCCAAGGTGAGTGGCTTGCACACAAACTTCATCAAGACTGGTGGGGTTAAACAATAGTTAAGTATGACGAATATAACTGTGAAGTGCGCCAATATATTCATTAATGTTTCATAGGAATCTAATGGAATGTTTAGTGCAAGTGCTTTCTTCCTAAATTCCTCTGTGAAACTTTGGACTGTTTGACCTTTACTTTGCCTTAAGGTTTTCCATTCCATCATTGCTTTATGTAAATACCCTAATGGATAAAATTGCTTCTTGCTCGCTGATTTAAATTCTAACCATGAGGAAAGAAGATTACCACACTTACTTATGTCTTGAAGCTTGGTCTCCCACCATACGAGAGCGGTGCCTTCCAACCAAAGAGAAGCCAGTTGAACTTTAACCTCCTCTTCATCAATATGTTGGACATGACAATACACTTCAATCTGTCGGATCCAATTATCTATATTTTCAGGATTATCATCTCCATTAAACATAAATAAAGCAAATTTTACATCAAGCTTTAATAATGGTTTCTTAAAAGAGGCTTTATGGCTAGAATGATGAGAATTCTCAGAGGAAGAAGACCTAGAACTCGAAGGTGAAGATGGAGGCTCAAGAGGATCTCCTCCATCCCCTTGGTTTACCAAAGCATCATCATCTGCATGTGATTCATTTTTCTTCCCTTTCTTCTTCATCCTCTTCTCGTAATCTCCATACATTCGCTCGACCATTTCTGACATGCGATAAAAGACCATGTGAAAGTTTGTTCTCTTATTCATAACGCTTGTCCTCTTCTGCCATTTTCTTCCTTCTGGATACACAACCAACTTCAGGATTGAAATGATTTAGAGTTCCTTCACCCTGCTTATGCTTGGCCCTAGTAAGCATTCACACTCAATAATTCAAGTCAAACATGACTACTCTGATACCAACATGATCTGGGATCTTTTCATCGTGACTTATAAAGAATTGTGTTAAATGAGCATAAATTAAAGTGCACCATTAAAGAAGGGAAAACTTAGAAATGAAGAGATATAAGCATCAAATCTGAACACAAAAACTTAATAACGGATTTCGTCACTGGTGGACTACGTCTCTGGGTCTTGTGCTCAAATGGGTAGGCTCTTTTATTAACTCAACAAAAACATTTGGCAAATACATGAATATATCTCATTCTAAAATCAAGCTGCAGAAATAATGCTCAGATCAAAAAACAAACATCACCATTGGATTCATGGCGTTGAATTACCCAAAAATGATTGTCTCCATGCTCTGATCTGACTTTGGCACTCTAAGGCCTGAGAGAAAATATGTCTCAGTTTTCATGCCCGCTGCAACCTGCAATAATGATAGTACTTTTCTCGAAATTTGTGCCCATGGATGTATGTCTGC